>JASXSY010003000.1:0-52247 GCA_034509805.1 Sipha maydis | reverse complement strand
AATTCAATGCGTTTAAGAAAACGGATTCAATTGTTCCCGTCGAATAATATACAAGAAACACGAATCTTTCGAGTGTGCATGACTAATTTATAATATTTTTAATTTGCCTTTATGGATTTTAAATTCCGTGAGGTCGAACAAAAGAGCGTTTAGTAGTAAATGATACCAATAATAATCATAGAGGGATCAACACTGATTAAAAATCGAGGAAAAAACGAGGGTTACGGTAACTTTTATATCTCCAGGAAACTATTGCTAAATATGATGTGGGGATATGACCGAATTGCACTTGGGTTAAAAAAGGTAATGGTCGAACTGTACTTTGGTAAAAAACTGGAAGTGGTCGAACTGCATTCGGGCTCAAAAAAGGTATTTTAACAAAAATATCATGTATGTTAAGAGATTAAGCGTTTAGAAAACACTAAACACTAATTTTCTTTTCTACTTAGATATAAGCTTATAGGCTTAAAACAACCAATGATTTTAATCATTGGCGTGATTAAAAATATTTTTTTATGCATTCTATAATGTTATTATATTATAAAATCTTAAAAATAATTAATTAAATAATATATAAATAATTAAATTAATTAAATTTTCAAATAATATCATTGTTTAATTCTTTTTCAACTCATTTCAATAATTTGTAAAGTAATTACAAATTGAATTCAAAAACTCTACCCTGGTAATACGTTTTTGAACATATAAGTTAGTATATTTTTCAATATAATTAATTTTTTTCTAAAATATAAATATCTTTAGTAATTATGGTTTAGTTTTCCTAAATGTAAAATATATATATAACATTTTTATAAACATGAGTTTTTTAAAGACGTGTATAGTGGAAACAACATTTTTTGTGTACAATTCTTGAACACGAAAAATTTAAAGTTATGTCCTACAATATGGTTGTACCTAACCATTTTTTGCATGTATACATAAACATTCATATTGAAAACCCGCTTTAAGTATTAACTGTTTTTTTTTTTTTAAGGAGTGCAGTTCGACTATTATCTATTTTTATCCGAGTGCAATTTGACCATTTTTTTTTAGATAATTAGTGTAATTTGACCATTACGATGATGTGCACTGTCATAGATAGAAAATCTGCCTATTCAAGTATCCTAAATACTTAAAAATTGTTTATTTTGATTAATTAGAAATTTTAAAGAGGAGAGCAGTATTGTCAATTTGTAAAGTCTCCGATTTTTCGTCTGTGAAATTGAAATTGAGCTGAAATGAAAAGTGTAAAATTCGTTGTATTAGTTTAACAACTGCAAATGTTTCGTAAAAATGCAAAATATTTTATATCAATATTTTATGCGTTATAAATATTGATCGTCTTAAAGTTTATAGTGTTACGTAAATATTTTTTAAGTCGATTGATACAATTTAAATAATTTCATATCTGTGTACAATTCATAATTTTTTTACCGAGTTAAAATATTTTATTATAATTTATTATACTAATCACCAGGTTACAAGTATTAATCCAAGTACTATCTATGATTAAATATCAATATTTATTTTTATCGTGTCTGACGTTTAAAATACTATATTTTTTATATTAATTCACATTGTTCAACAATAATAAGTGATATGCTTTTGAAACCAGTATATTGTATAAAACCAGTAATGTATAAAGTTATTAGATGACAAGATTGATGTAAAATTTACATAAGTACCACTTTCGTGTATTTTTAATTGTGCACAGTCTAGTTAATAACGGAATACATTTAGTTTTGGAATGTCTTTAATGGGGTATATAGTATATATGTGGCGGTTTTGGGGGTGAGGCAAGTGAGGCGGTGCCTCACTTAAAAATTTAGTAAGAGGAATATGTTTTTTAAACAAATTAGACATAGTATATATTTTTTTCATTTGTATAATATATTATTAATGTTCTGAATTTTGTCATAGAAAAATGTCAAAACAGAATATTAGATTTTAATACAAACATCATTCTGTAGTTAATAGTAATTAATAATATGGTATCAGTTTATACGGGTGTAAGGACTACGCGGAGCACGAGGCACAGGTTGTTTCAGGCTAAAATTATACGCGATTTTGTTGCCCGGTGTCGACTGTGGTCTCGTAATCTTCCAACCGTACCCGTAAGAGCGACCGCTGACGGTGCCTCTCACGTGTAGTTGTATTTAATATTACTGAATAATACGATCCCGCACGCACACGCGCCGTACGCATAGCACATGCACTTCATAGGCGACGATTGAGGCGGCATGTAAACATTGGCTCGGCCGAAAAAGTACACAATAATTATTGAATTATCATCAGTGTTGGTGACACTGCGTAAAAATCAGCTAAACGACGTACAATTACAACACTGCAGTTATCTTCTATTCGTATCGAATTGTTTAATCATAGTCTGTGCTTGTATTGTCGTCTATCTGCTATCTCTACTACCTATTCTACTAATCACTTTTATCTCGTAATCGTAGACCACTGTAGACTACTGTACTCTGTGTTTCCTATTCGTGTGCGTTGTTAATTTAATATAAGTCTTATTGGTTCTTGATTCTTGTACGCAAAGCTATAGCGATTAGTGAAATTATATTGTTGTTGTATACTACTTTATAGTACACGTGAATAATTGTCACTGTATCACATTCTGAAACTATGGATCCTATAAATGATCCAGTAGTGATATTACTTGAAACGCCTTTTAGGCGTTGGAATAATATTCATAAAAATGATTTGATTAGAAAAGGCAAGCCAACTCCTTTTTTGTCATGCCAATCACTTGACAAAAAAGGTGGCAAATTATTTAGTCGACTGTTTAATCCTGCGTGGTATGATTTGCATTCTTGGCTTTGTGGAAGCTATTACAAACAAGCGTTATTTTGTTGGCCGTGTATTGTTAGGTCAATCAAAATCTGTCTGGTCGACAGTTGGTTATTGTGATTTTAAAAACTTGTCCCGTAGTGTAAAATTTCACGAGTCATCAAAAGAACATATTCACAGCTACTTGGGAATTAAACGTTTAGAAAACAATAGTGTTACTATCATAGATGCTATCAATGAGCATTCCGCGTTATTTAAAAAAAAATTTAATGAAAATATAAGGCTAAATCGGCTGTTTATGGAAAGTTTAATTGATATCGTGTTGTTTTTGGGAAAACAAGAATTATCATTTCGCGGACACGATGAAAGCATAAACTCTTTAAATAAAGGTAATTTTCGAGAGTTGTTTGATATGTTTCTAAATAGAAGTTCCCTTGAAATACAAAACCATTATAAAACTATAAAACCTTTGTTTTCTGGTGTATCAAATACAATTCAAAATGATATAATTTTATGCATTTCCGATTATCTATCGAATTGTGTGGTAAATGAAATAAAAAAATGTAAATGTTATTCTGTTCAAGTAGATGATACTACCGATATTACTCAAAGAACTCAATGTTCAATTATCTTAAGGTATGTAACGGATGAATCCAAATTGGTTGAACGTTTTCTTGGTTTTTTTAACGTTAGTGAAGACCGCACTGCTGAAGGCCTCTTTAATTTAATGAATAGTGTATTACATAAATTTGACTTTAAAACTAAATTAATTGGCCAGTGTTATGATGGCGCAAGTGTGATGGCTGGTAGTTTAAATGGAGTTCAGGCTAAAATAAAAGAGGTTGCACCCATGGCTTTATTCACCCATTGTTTAGCTCATCGCTTGAACTTAGTTTTACAACATGGTTGTAGTGCAAACACTAAATGTCGTATTTTCTTTGCCAACATGACTGGTATATCAGCTTATTTTCATAATTCGACATCTAGATCAAACGTTGTTGATACTATAATAGGTAAACGTGTACCACAGTTTGTACAAACAAGATGGTCTTCCCGCTCTAAAATTATAAACTTGGTTGTTGATAAGTGGAAGGAATTCCAAAATGTTTTTGAAGTCATTATAAATGATTCCAATGCATCGTCCGAATCTATTTGTGGTGCATCAGGACATTTAAAAAATTTGAAAGATTTTGATTTCGCCTTCTTAGGTCAAATATTTAACAGCATTTTTCTTCTTACTGACATTTTATTTAATACTTTGCAAAATAAGTCATTTGACATGGAGTATTGTCTCCGAAAAATTGACAGTATTTGTGATTTAATTGAAAAGAAGAGAAATGACATTGAGTTCTTAAAATTATTTGATAACGCAGTCACTTTAACCCAACTACCTAAATCTACAAGAAATTCTTCTAATCCCAAAATCAGTTATAAAATATTATTTTTCGAAATAATTGATAATGTTTTAATGCAGATTAAAACACGATTTCAAAATTCAAATAAATTAATATTTTTACAGTTAGCAGATGTCACAAAGTTTAAGTATTATTGTAACAATTTTCCCGATGACGCTTTTAAAAACTTAGGACTAACGTATTCTAACATATTTCTTGATTTAAAAAAATTGAAAACGGAGTTAGAAGTGTTATATAGTGATACCAATTATCAAAATCTAAATCATATTTATGATCTAGTGAAAATTTTTGAGCTTGAAGGTTTAAAAACAGTTTTATCTGAAGCATATAACCTTTTTTGTTTAATACTGACATTACCCTCTACTAGCGTTTCAGTCGAGAGAAGTTTTTCCTGTTTAAAAAGAATTAAGACATACCTGCGTAATACTATTTCTCAAGAAAGATTGAATTCTCTTTCAATAATTTCTATCGAAAAAGAATTAATCGAACAACTAAAAAACAAAGATGCATTTTACGATGAAATTATAAATATTTATGCAAATAAAAAAACTAGAAATATTGATCTTATATATAAATCATAAGATCTTAAAATGTACAGTTAAAAAATTATTCAAACTAATTTTTCAGTTAAGTTGTAGCAAAAATGTAAATATGTAGTCCGTGTAAAACATGTATATTTGTAAATATGTAGAGTGTAAACAATAAATATATATATATATGTGTACATTGTACAGTATCAAGGAGTAGGAATGTACGGAAAGAACCTCTACGTGGTACATTCTAGGCAACAGTGGGCAGTAGCGATTTATAGTAACTACCTACTGGCTAATCTTTTTAAAATGTCAATTTGTTTAATGTATTATAAGTTTGTGTTTTTATTATATATATATATATATATGTATATGTTTATAATTGTTGTATATATGTATGTTAATATTTAGTCGCCTCAGTCAAAATTGAATCCCAAAACCGCCACTGGTATATACTAGACTTGTTTGGCCGTTGGGTTTTGTTGCTGTTGCTCCAAGATAAAAATGCTGCAGTTAACTTGATTTGAAACCCGAAGGAAGCCGATCAAAATATTTAATATTGATGTAGAAGTATACTTCAAGTACATACATTTTGTTTTCCTCGTTTAAAATCGGTAACGACGCACACGTTCCGTCGACAACGTACGATGAATTTCATACATCATATTACGTACCGTCATGCTGTAGGTATACCCAAATTGCTCAACCCGTGGTTCAGTCGAACAGAGACAATAATTTTGCACGGCGACACGGTTGCGTAGCCTGAAGCCATGATGCACGATGCTCTATGGCATAGTCGGCATAGAGTCTATGAGAATGCGAATATCTATCTTGTGAACACGGTACACGAACGCGTAACGTTCGAATAGTCAACAGACGAGTATTCCGGATTACGGTGCACTCGATGATCGGTCGCCGAAAAAGGCGGGGAGAAAAAAACGGCAGTCGTCGACCGAGGTAACGGTATGCGTCTACAAGCTCGACGACACGGCTCGAGCGCACGCAACTACGCCGCGGCCTGATCAATAGGGAACAGCGAATCTTCATTTTTACTGTAATCGTGCTGAAACGATAAATAAATACTATTGATTATGAATGTGTTAAGTATTTTTAATCATGGAAATACTCGAGTAATTGACCGGCGGTAACTCGCACGTGAACGGCCGCACGAGACGAAAAAACACGCGCCGTACAGAAGGTTTAAGCAATATACTTCGGCAGTCGTCTTTTTACTATACAATCGGCATAGGGTTCGGCGTAGTATCTATGAAAACACGTCCAACCACGTGATAATTCAAAAATATACAATTGGAAAACAAAACGTTTTCGAATCATTATGTATAATTATAACATGATATGGATAAAAATCGATCTTTTACCTTGTGCATTAGAATTCGGTATAATAGAATCCAAACCACGACTATGGTTTTACAGATTACAGCGAAAACGTGAAAAAAATCTTTACTGCGCGTAAGTGCATTTTAACATCATGCCAAGTTTTTAGTATCCTCTGGTGTCATATCCCTTAGATAATTATACGATTTTAGATCGGGTTAATTATCACATTAATACGCGGTATAATGTACCATTATTTTAATTTCACCGCCAGGGGCGGATTTAACAATTTTCCGCCCCTATGCCAAATTAACTTTGCTGCCCCTATCTAAAAAAAAACTTAATACCTCTTTAATAAAATATCCTCAAATAAATTAATTTTTTCAATACCTACCTAATATGCAATTTTTGGTTAATCTAATATTACGAGACATTTCTTAAACAATAAGATAAGCTATAATACAATACTATCGTCGTTGTCGTAGACGAGTTCCTGGGAAAATATAAATATTATTTTGCTAAAAGTAAACAAATACAAAATCCACAATTTCAAGATTTTGAAGTGATAAATACAATTTTAAAAATTATGTACCTAATTTTACAAAATCAAAATAAATTTTCAACATCATTTTGCCGTCCTCCAAAATTTGCCGCTCTATGCGGCCGCATAGTTCGCAGTGCCTTAAATCCGCCCCTGACCACAGCAGTAACCGTGTGCGATAATATACTTTTTCGACAATCACAATTCATAAGTCAACATTATAAGGTTTGATTATTTAAACAATTTTTGATTTATTTACGCTATCAACAGTTTTTATTTTACAATCAAATATATTTACATTAAATATTACGTTCGTTTATATCGACTTACGACCATGTCTACAGTACACTATATTATTATACACAATAACACTTAAATATTATCTTTATTGTAATATTTAAATTACGAATTAACCCTATTTAATTAGAGTCATTGATTTATTTTTATTTATTTATTTTTTTTTATAGTCAATATTTTATTTTAAATTGTTTGTTAACATAGTTTTTGTTTAAATTGATTTAGTTATTAAATTTGAAAGTATATAAAATATCAGTAGGTATCACGATTTTAGAATAAGGTCACTGTGACGTTATTATACACTATACATATTGTGTATTATATTAAGTAATATTTTATTTATTTATATTTATAAATAATTATTATAAAAGTATAAATTTATTTTGCTTATTTCTACGATAAATAGATAAAAAAATTACTTTAACATTTGTACTAGTAATATTTTCAGAAATGTAGTTTTAATTTTTTTCTAACAATAATTAAAGTCCATTAATCTACTTTTAGTATAACTTTTATTATTTTCAGTTTTTAATTCATATCTGATAAGAAGGGCAGAGGACTTGTAGCTCTAAAAATGCTCTAAATATGCAAGCACTTAAAAACCTCATAATATGCATTTAAAAATTTGCACTTAAAAATTTTTTAGCCTTTTTATTTAAAAGTACTAATAAAGTAATTAAGTTTAATAGTAATAATAATTAATAAAAAAAAAACAAATCAAAACAATTAAATAATTTAAATGTATTATATACCATAGCCAAATAAACTAAATACATTTTACTTGATTTTCAAATTTTCTTAAATTTCTGTACAGAAACGACGTTAAATCATTATCGTTTCTAGGAAAAATGTGTGCCCGCGGACAGTCAAAAACCATATTATACGACAAAAACTAAAAATAAATACATTTTTATCCAAACATTTTGACTGTGTTGTTTGAAATAAAAATGTCACTTTAGAAAATCGATTTATGTTAAATATGTCTCAATAAATATAAAATAGCGTATAAAAGCGTAAAATATGCCCTAAAAACCAAAAGTACTCAAAATATGCATTTATATGCAAAATAAAATTTCAAAACTAGCTTTGTGAAAGCATGAAATGTATTTATTTCGTACTCTGCTATTTTTGTGACTGTGCAAAACAAATATGCAAATGCTTCAAGTCCTCTGCCCTACTGATAAGTAATGAGTAAATCGAAAAAATGATCACCTTATGTAAGATTAATTTTTCTACGAGTACCTTGTATGTGTAGAGTTATTTGTATTGTTTGTACCTCGCAATATTATATGACTTGTAGTGTAAGTATTTTTTAAAATGTATTTAATTTAATTATTATACATTGTTGATATCCAAAATGAAATGATACCCAATTATTTATATGACTTATGTTGAAAATGTTCATCGTGATAAAATGACTCAGCGTTTAAAGAGTATACAAAAAAGAATCGCTTTGTAAAATATGAAGAATCCTAAATGTAATTTTTCTGCCGTCTGAAACACCTCTTGTCGCTTGGATATTTTTGAACAAATTACTGTCCGCATTTGTATTTAAATAATATTCCCCTTCAACCAGATGAATTCTTTATAACTTGTAGTCATGTATTATAATAAACAATACATCTCTTGTGCGTAATATATATTTTTTTTCCAATATTTCTAAAAAAAATTCAATATTCAAAATAAAAATAATTATTATTTGACTCTAATGGTACAAAACTATAAAAATATATTTTGGTATATATATGCATTGATTTTACATATTTTTTTCTACAGATTAAGCGAGTTGAATAATTAATAATTATAAATTTAAAAAATAATAATTGCAAAATAATTGTATCATAAAACATGGTTATATATCTATTTCGCCAAAACTACATTCTTTTGCTTCCTCGATAATATCTTGATAACGTATTTTTCATACTTAAGTTATAAATCACTGTAGATATACCAGAGTAAATTTCTGTGAAAAAACTTAAAATTAATCTAATTGGATATATTTTAGGATTATGATTGATATTTTACGTTATTCAAGTATTGATAAATTTAAACATAATTATTATTTATAATAATACATTATTATTTCTTTGATACATTTAACAATATTATATATTATAATTGTATATATTTTAACATAAAGTATTAAAATTACATTGATACATTGGTCAACTGTGCTACTTTTTCGTGGTATAATATAATCGAATGACCTTGGATCTGAGGATATTGATAAAATCTAGGCATGATATAAAATACTAATTTCTATTTATTTTATTTTCTAAATTCGATAGTTGTACTGAATTATATATTTTAATTAATCTGTTAATAATTTACACATTTACTAAAAACCAATAACAATATTTGATTTATCGTAAAAATACTATATACTTCTAAATCACGGATTTTCATTAATATCTATTTTCAGTCACGTGTAACAAATTATAGACATAATTACTTTTCGCTTAATTTTACATTAAACAACTATTAATTCTGGAGGAATTGTTGAATAAAATATTAAGTTTTTTAAGAAATTTATTTTCTTATAAATAAAAACAGATTTTTCGATATTGATTTCACTTTAATATTTCTTGATACTTAAAATTATTTTTCACTTACTTCTCTTACTAATACCTAGTTGTCGAAACTAATTTTTACACAAAGTTTAATCAAAAAAATAAATATTTTCTTAGTATATTTGGGTTGTTATTTATAACTAATGGAGCATTATGGTTGTACCTATAATTTAAATTATATTCAATCGAAATTGTAACGTTCCACTTGTAAAAACAAAGTAAATATGTAAATACCATAAGAAAATGATTAAATTGATAAAATTACTAGAGCCATTTTAGTATACCAATTAGAAATTTAAGTATAATTTGTTAACAAATTTACTAAAATTAAGTTAATTTTTTTATATTTTTGTACATCATCAATTTATTTTTTTATTTGGGAAACATAATGGTTAAAGTGTTTTCGTTGCCTGTGAGGAATTCTATCATTTCAAATATTAAGATATAGTGGTGGCTGGTGATAAACTATGAATGTCAGCGTGTTTGAACGTCCGAAACCAGAGATGATAAAGTCGATTGTTATTATTATTTTATAATAATAAATAATAATTTATAGTGGATTACTATTATTGTTCTTAATTTTTTTTTTTACAATTTGGTTAGTTCTGTCTAAGGGTTGAGAAGAATGAGAATATATTTACTATATTAACTATTTAGCCAATTAACTATATCTTTGATTATCATTAAGAATTTTATACATGAAAAATAAAAAATAGTTTTCATATTTGTATAGCTTACTAAACACTATGAGTATTTTTTAATTATATTAATGCATTATTTTCTTATTTCACCACATACTTTATTTTTGTTCGCACGCTAATAATGAAAGCGTTATTATATACGTGTTGGATTTTCGTACGTTTTTGTGCTGAATGTATGTACCAAAACCTACTTCATAGCTCGTATCTATGTATAATAAGTAGACACTGTATAGGTACATAAGTTAATACATGAGAACACTTTCTCCAAATGAAGTAGATAGTTTTTGAACTAGTAATAATGAATAATAACAGTTATAATATAGATCTACAAAATTCAATTTCGATAAGTACACGGACGTCATTATAATAAAGTTGTGAAATAAATTTACCTGAGCCACTGAAATTTTAATTTTTTGATTGGAATATTATATGTAACACACTTTTATATATATATATATATATATATATTTACACGCAATATATGTACAGTTTGACTTTCGGGAATGAGTCTTTTTTAATTAGGTTTTATAATTTTTATTTTTTAGTTTATATTAAAAAAATATTATCATCTGTATACACATTAACACAATAAGTACGGTTTTAGCAAAAAAATTGATATTTAAGTACTAGGCTTGTCAACATAAATGAAGAAGGAGTCCATGACACTACTTCAAGATAATAAAAATAATTCAAAATAATGATAGAATAAGCTGGATAAAAAAAAAGCTAAGCTAAGTTAGAGTAGATTTTTTTAATTTAAAAATTGTTTATCTTATTTTAATTATATTAATATAATAAACTGATCAGTTTTGAAAAACTCTATTATATATTTTATTAATATATTATATATAGAGTTCGAAAATGGATAATGTACATATTACATAAGTAAATTACATCCTATTCATATGAATAGTATAAATGTGTGCATCAACCACCTTAAATATGTACAATTTGTACAATATTGAGATAATATGGATACAATATGGATACAGTATGAAGTAGAAAAAAAACTAGATCATATTAATCTGAAAGCAATTTATTTATTATGTAAATTAGTCATTATTAAGTTATTATTTTATACAGGAATACATTTGAAAAATTAAATATAGTTATTTATTGAAATAATTAAAATTCGAATGGCATTCGGAGTAGCAAAGTATCACCCAAGATTTAATTTTACTTGTACATTTTTTAGCTAAACATTTATTTTTAAGCAAAAATTTTTTAAACCTTGACCAACGTAGAGATATTGTGCATTAGCTATTTTACATAAAAAATTGTAGCCGATACTTCTAAATCAGCTATTAATGGTTTATTCTGATTTATTTGTTTTTTTTTCCGTTAATTTTACGTTTCTTATTTCAAATAATATGCCATAATATTTTGATTCCGTTAAATTCACCGAGTTTCATAATTTTCATTAATTAATTTAACAAAACTTATAAAATTTATCTTTTTAAGAAGAAATTTTAATAAACTAAATAATCAAACTTTAATAAGCCAAATGAGTGAACTCAAAAATCGATAGAACCGTACTGAAATTTAAAATTACTATACGATATTAGTGCACACGTTTTATTAAAATTTAAAGTTGATATTTTATAGTATTATATATTATTAAAACATTTTATTCAATCAAAGTAGATAAATGAAAAAATAAACGTTTTACAAATAATATTTTTATTTTATCCAATAGGCATAGGTGTTTATATTACCCGAGTAATATATGTATTACTTTATTTTCGTACTTTACTCTTAACACCACGTATATGTATATAACTAAATTTTCATTTAATACTTTGGACTATGTTGTATTCGTATTTGAGGGCGTTTTATTTTAAATTGTTTTCATTGATTCGAGAGGTGAGTAACGATTTGGTATTAATAAAAATTAATTTTTGTTTGGCGAGTTTTGTTGTTTGAGTTTTTGTTTTTCATTACTTGGGAATAGTTGGTTTTTGTTTTTATAACGTGTGGAGGAACTTTTAGATTTTTCGAAGTTTTTTGTTTTAATTTTTATATCTTTGTTGGAAATGTTTTTATTAGAACCCATTTTGGTCTTGTGTTATTATTTTATTTTAAATGAAATTGTATATTAACGGGCTTTCGCCCCTGTGCAACAATTTGCAGCTATATGGTCGTGTGTTAGTGTAATTTGTATACAATTAAGATGTTGTGTACAATACTAATTTGCCGCTATCATCGTTTTGTTTTGTTACTAGTATCAAGAGCTATTAAATACAGTTCGCGAAATAACGAGTGGACACTATGAAGTCCTAACGCGTATCGCTAAATATTTTTAAGATACTTAAGTTTTCTACATTTACTTTCTAAGTTTAAAAAATTAAGTAATTCCGCCTTTTTAAATTTTTTTTCCGCTTTACGGCTATCTGATCACTCCACCTATTTAGAAATCTTTCTATGTAAAATATCTAAAAATTAATTATTATTTCTACAGTGCATTCAATAAATAGTGCTTAAAGTTTCATTTTTATAAATAAGCTCTTCCAATGTAGTATTTTTTTTAACAATATTATATTATTATTGTATATGAAACCAAAAAAATGCAATCAGTTCATGATATTTTATGTATTCGAAAAATAATTTTTAAATCATCTAAAAATGTTGTACTAATTATAGATATTGGATTTCATTATACATAAATACTATTGATAGTTTTTAAAAATCTATTTTTTTTTTCTTATGGATTCGTATATACTATTGAATAATAATACACCTTTACACTATATCTATAACGTATAATAGTTACGAGGTGGACAAAGCAACACGAACTGCATGATTCCTTATAATAGCAATCACAATTCAATTTTTGGGTTTTTGATTTGAACTATTATATTTAATTTCCTTTAAATAAAACCATTCTTGTCGATTAATATTGTATTTCGAAATTCGAATTTATTAAAACTAGATTCGTACAATCTGTATGAATCTAGTTATAAATTGGTTCTCTATGTACGCCAAGATTTATATTTCATACTATTATTTTATTAGTGGAAATAAATAAACTATATTTAACTTTTGTTTTTGTTTTTAAATTTAGATAATCTAAGTATTTTAGAGAAGTAAAATGATTGGTGTATTATAAATTATATTAATATATATATATATAATATTAAGCAATAATAATGTAATAACTAATAGTCATATTAAACTAAATAGAAAAAAATGTATTGTTATTTTATTCATACTATAAACCAATTTAAGCTTGCAAACAGAAAACCTTCAAGAAAAAACTCTTACCCTTGACCAATATTTGCAAAACACAGAAATTATTCAAAAAGTATTGTTTGAATATGGTATTCGACTATGTTTCTCATAAAACGAATTTCTGTCATTAATTACATTTCTTTGTTTTGGTATTTTATAACTATTATAAAAACTTTTTCATAAAAGTGGGAAATTATAGAACTATTACAGTTTGAATTAATACAAATAAATGAATAAGCTCAATTTGTTTTAAGGCATTTTATCTTTCGAGTTTTTTAATATATAGTTATATTTTAATACTCGATGAATATTATTGAAACAACTATACATAAATAACTATTCATTGTCAAGCTTTCTGAGTAGGTACATTATTAATATACTATTTTATTAGTAATATTATAACTAATAATAGGATCAACATGTGTAAGCATACGCAGTTCCATATATCTAGATTAAAGTGTGTCTGCTGAACCAATAGACCTTAGACGCAACCAATCGGTTAATATATATATATAATATATTTATGTTTTAATCATATTAAATATTAACCAATTGTTTAATTTTTATTTTTATGGAATTCAATTAATTATTTATTAAATTGATGTATTCATAAGGCTCTGTAAAATCAAAAAAATTATGTACTAAATATTTCCTTTGTTTGTTTTTTATTCAATTCGAAATCACTTATATTGAATAGTAGGTAAACAAAATACATTCAGAATACATAGCGTTTAATAAACAGTTAGTATATTGTCCGTGAAGTACTGAGAGGACATTGACTCAATACTGAGAATTTACGATACAAATCAGTGACATTAACATTGCAGTCCATGTATATACAATATCCATTAAAAGGTGTCTGACTGTATGTATTTAAAAAAAGTGTCTGGAGTGACATGTTTTCATGGTTTATGTAAAAAATAATCAATTGGGAGAAATAGTTATTTCGATTTATTAATTTGTCCATATAAAATGACCTACAGATAGTTATATAGGTACTTCATTGTGTATAAAAATGCACTTTTGTACAACAATGAATACAAAGTAGACAAAATTGTGTAAAAATTAATACGAGTATACTTCGAAAAAGTAATAGATTCAATTATTTTAAATTAGTTTTCAAATTAAATTACTTTTAATGGGTTATCATATAATCAACAATGTTACATACTGGAATTGAAATTTACATGAAAATACAGTTGTGTAAATTCTTTTACATATTTGCAGATAATAATTAATATAGGAGTAGTACATTATTTGTATTTATGACACAATATTATCTAATGATTAAACCTTGCATTGAAAAATCATAATAAGATTATAAATTAAAAATATTAACCCGTAGTTTATTAGTACAACAGTGTCACACTAACCATTTTATTTACAATTAATAAAAGTACTATTGGTTATTGAATTATTTTTAATTTTAAAACACTGGAAATATATTAAAAATTGATAAATTATAAAAAATTAAAATAATAAAATAAGAAATTTGTAGAAAAAAAAATGATAGAGTCTTGTATAATTTATAAAGAATCAGTAAATACTACATTATCATCATATAATTTTTCGATTACCAACTACTTATAATAAAGTTTTGTGATATGTTTAAATGCGATTATTATTATCAAAAATACGTGCCTCGTTTAACAATTGAACTACAAAATATATAAGACGAGATTTAAGTAACACACCTTGCACACCGTAATTAGTGAATGGATGTACTTCTATTATCTATGATCAGTTATTCTCTATTCATGGGTACATGTTGAAAACGAGTTTATTTTATTAAAAAAAGATGTAATAGAAAATCGATCGGCCATTAGTTTGATTATTTCAAGACAAAAAATATTACCTATATGTTCGACTAATAGCAAAGAATATTATGAAATTAGATTTTAACGCATATGTTCTGTATTTAACAAGATCGTGCATTAATCGCAATTCTCCAGTAATTTGATTGCGTTATATTTTTTACAAACTTAAATATTAAAATATTATTAAATTTAATGATATTATTTAACTTTTCCATTTAATTTTAGCGTAACTAATATACAATATACTATTTTATCAGTATTAAAGTATTATGATCTTGGTGGGGTTTAAAAATCATATTATTACAGTAAATTAGTGTTTTTTGTACATATTATGTTTTCGTCGTAACTGTGTATGTAAGTACAAATGTCTCCAGTATACATAAATACATCGTTTTGTGCCAACCGGCTTCGGTGTTTAACGATCAAACATTCCGCGACTCGTCTCCCATTACCGTTAGAATAGGTGTACTATTGGAGGGCGTGGTGTAAGGATATAAGAAATACCCGTGGGGAACCTTCAGTTGATGAAACATTGAGCTGAAAAAACTTACTGTGAAATCAGTTAACTACTAATTCTATGCGAACTCGAATTAATGGAATGTATTATTCTTGGTAATGTTGAATGATATAAAAATAAAAAAGTAAAATAAAATAAAATAATTATAACCATTTGAGGGAAATGGTTATTTTAGATCAGTGTTAATTAAATTTACACGGACATACAAGTGTAAGTAATCGATAACACCATGATGCCTAACATAAAAAAAAAGTTGATACGTCAAATAAAGTATATATTAAATCTTCAAATTGTGTTTAATCTGTAATACGTACACTATACGCCTCCTTACGGTTATTGAGTGTAATCGTATACCTAGACATATCTAATGCATGGTTGGATATTTCTAAGAAAACTCGAATAATTAGATTCGAAACGCATCGTACATTTTTGAGTTCAGAAAAGATAAACACAGATTTAACATTCAACGTAAAATCAAAGATTTTAATATAAAAATGGATTAACCGACATGATATACTATATTCATTTATCTCGTTCTTTTAGACCAGTAGTTCTCAACCTTTTTTGATTCATGTCACCTTTAGCCACTAGAATCAAACACTGTGTCACCCTAACATCAAAATAATAAACAATCTTAGCTGTATATTTTAAAATTATTCTTTTATTAAAAAAAAAAAATACAGTACACAAAAACGTTGACACTTTAAATTTAAACAGATAAACTTTAAAATAGCAAATAAAAAAATAAAAGTTAAAAAAAAATAATTTTGAACTTTGAGGTATGTTATGTATATGACAGTGGCGGTATAGGTATATAATATATTTAAATATAGAAATAATATGATTGTTTTCGAAAAAAAATTAATTTTTTAAATTTTTTTTTCTTTTCCTGTTAAAATTCTGCGTCACCCCTAAGCTAGGTCCATGTCACGCTAGGGTGACATGTCACCCCGGTTGAGAACTACTGTTTTAGACGAACAACGTAAATTGTTATATTTGTTATGTTATTTGGAGTAACTAAACCGAAATACAAAATATGTTATTATTAATGCAGATACTTTTTACGATGAATCTGATATTTCTGATTCTATGAAAAATTACCATGAATGCGGTTTACTTTCGATATAGTTCGATCCATTTGTATAATAATACTATTATTCATGCTCGGCATGTAATTTATGTGATTTATGTTTTTATTATTTAACGTACAAGATATGAAAATCATAAGGGAAACTTAGTTGTTTTTCCAACAGATCTCAGATCTGAAGTCTTTGAATTTTAAATTGATTTGAGGATGAGTAACTATTGAAAATATTTAATATATACCAAATCGATTAAATTTAAAATATTTAATTTAGGGAAACGAAAATTTATGAATTATTACACTGTTTTTTGAGCATAACATTTTCTCTAACATACCAAATATATATTTTTTAAATAATTATAGAATTTAATTCTGAAACATTTTAAACACATATCATCATAATACTGAAATACTACGGCTAAAACCCAATATAAAAAATATTACAATGTAAAGATGTTTTTTTTTGTTTCAATTGCGAAGAATCAATTTTTGTTAAATCTTATTGTTAACTTATAAAATTACTTGAGAACTCATAAACAACTATATTAATTGCGATAATATTAATATTTTCGAAACATTAAAAAAAACATTCACGAAAGACACGAGTAATTAGCTAATTCTAACATTAAACTATAATTATAATGTAGGTATAGTATATTATTACAATTAAAAATCATTACATATAATATTATATTATAAATATTTGAAATGTAAATATATATTGAATAAAATATTTTTATAATAAGAATAATTTAGGATAGGCATTTTAACCAGATATTGCCGTATTTTGAAAATAAAAAATAAGTGGGAACATAAGTAATATTTTGTATTTTTTGAATTTTAATATGGAACAGAGGGATTATTTTATATATTACGCAGTTCGAATTTTCGATTGTAACCAATACATAAAATTAAACATTATACACATACAATTAAACATAAATGTATTAAATATAATTTAAAATGTCAAATTTTAGTGTCTATATGTAAATAGTATCATTAAACTATTAAATAATCACGTGAGAACTGAAAGTGTGAAAAATGCATTTCAAAGACGCATACAACTGAAATCTCATATTTTACCTCATCAATAATATTATCAAATGATCTATTATTATAGTTTGTAATATTTTTATAACTATAATGATATTGCGTTAAAAAAAAAAAATAACAATTCTTAATTATTATGGTCCAAAAAAAGTAATTTACGTAACATTTGTTTAGATTATGGTAAGCTGTTATTACATTAGTACCTTAACTACTTATCAATTATTTTATAACTCTAACCGCTATATAGTTACGTAGTGAAAGGAACATTATATCAGAGTATTAGTCTTATGTATTGGTCAATTATTTAGTATTAATTATCTGCTAAATGCCATCTATGGATTTCTTTGTAATATTGTAACTTTTTATTTCTATAGATTAGTCATGCGTACCAGATGGAAGAAAGTGCTGTGTTTAGCACTGTTGATAATATGCAACGCACACTTGTCTACTTCTACGTCATGCGAAGATTTACAAATGGAATTTAGATATCCATGTGCTTGTGAAGAACTGAGTCAGATCGGCGGCCTAGCGTTGAATTGTGATGGTGTAGTCTATTCAAGTGACCACGTGAACTTGCCAAAAGATGTACCAGTTTTGGTATTCACTCAAAGAAACGCTGGTCACCATTCTGTACCTACACAACTTTTTCCGTCTACAGGTATACATCGGTAATAATTAACACAAATCTTGATGTAGAGTTGACTTTGGATTTTATTCTAGTCAAGTTGGATCTATCTCAAAATTCGATCAGGCGATTATCCGAAAAATCGTTTAGCATTATTCAAAACACAATCGAAGATCTAAGATTAGGGAGTAATCTATTAGGTGACACCTTAAACCCAATATTTTCCACTACCGAATTCCATGGGTTGTCGAAACTCATACGATTGGATCTGAGTGAAAACAGAATATTTTCATTGGAAGAAGGCATACTAAAGGGCTGTGTACATTTAGAGGTAATGTATAATTAAAAATTATAATATAATATATGTAAAAATATAATATAAGATATACGGTTTTGTTGTAACTTTACAGGAACTGAAATTAGACAGTAACCGGCTAGAATTTATTCCAAGTTCGTCATTGAATGGCCCAGAATCATTACGAAAATTATCTTTAAAAAATAATCGAATAGGTATCACATACACAGTGTGGCGTAAAAACATTTACCATTTAAACTTTTATAACGTATTGTTTTTTTTTTTTTGTAGATATTATACAACAAGGTTCTTTTCTTTCTCAGAAGTCTTTATTAGTAATAGACTTAACATCAAATAGAATAAATAATGTTGAAATAGGAGCATTTGAAGGCTTATCGGTTTTGAAACAACTTTTACTATCTGAGAATCGTTTGTCAAAATTTAACAGTGATGTTTTTTCTGGTAATATTAAACAAGAAATGTCATAAGGTTAACTAATAAATGAACTATGCATTTTTTAATTTTAGGCGCAGAAAAATTAGAAAAGTTAGATATCTCTAATAATTTTATAATTGAATTTCCTTCAGTTGCTTTACAAAAATTTGATAATTTAAAAGTATTAAATTTATCTTCGAATTTAATACAGGTAAATTTTTATGTGTACAAGTGCTTATGATATTAAGATCAAAGATGTAAATATTTTAATACAGAGATTATTATATTTATTTTAGAAATTAGAGAACACCCAATTAACTTCATTGGAAGTTCTTGATGTCAGCAGAAATAATATCGGAAATATTTCACCAGGAACCTTTAAAAGTTTAAAAAAACTCAAAAACTTAAACTTAGCTGTAAACATGTTAAGAACTGTAAGTATAGAATTTGATAAAAAAATTTAATTTACTTTTACTTACAAAAACGTATTGAAATAGGTCGAAGATGATGCTTTTGACGGTTTATCAAATCTCGAATCCTTGTCTTTAGAAGATAATAATATATTATTAATTCCTGCAACAGCACTTGGTAAATTACCACGTTTAAATAAATTGCGCCTAGATTACAATAGAATTGCTGCGCTTTCGTCTAATATTTTGCGTGGACTGTCGGAGATCTTGACTGAACTAGGACTGAGTAGAAACGTCATTAGAGAAATACCACCAGATGTATTTCAAGTACGTGTTATAAATTAAAATTGTTTTGTAAATTCTTGTTTAACTAAAATACTAGTATTTAAATTTTAAAATTTTTTTTTTAGGATTTCAAACTTTTAAGAGTACTTGATTTGTCCGGAAATTTATTGCTGTCCGTAGAACTATCAATGTTCTCTGGCCTAGAAGATACGCTAGAACACTTAAATCTTCAAGGCAATCGGATCGCTTCAATTTCATCAGAACCGTTGAATCTTCAAAAGCTGAAAACTCTTGATTTGTCATACAATCAACTGAAAGAAATTCCTCGACACACTTTTACTGTAATGTCTTCATTGTTAAGTTTAAACCTGAGCCATAATCCTCATTTGGCTTTAATACCTGTAAGCGTATTCCATCCATTATCGAAACTGCAAAAACTCGATATCAGCTTTACTAGCATCAAAGTTTTAAGCCCGGAGTTATTTTTCAAGACATTATCACTTACTCATCTCTTCATACAAAACAATGGCATTACTGAATTACCAGAAACAATGTTCCAAAGTTTATCAAATCTAATTACATTAGATTTATCTGAAAATCAAATAACAAATATACGAATCGGCTCATTTATGGGATTATCTTCTATTAAATATGTAAATTTATCAAAAAATAAATTATCCTCATTCAAAGGTGAATATTTCATAACAAAACGAAGCAATGGGACTCCGCTGGAAGAAATTGATTTGTCAGATAATCAAATTAGTTATTTGTTTCCGTCTACTTTTAAAGTACATCCCACCATTAAAAGAATCAAAGTGTCTAACAATAAATTCAACTTTTTCCCCTCCGAGTTGATTGCTGGCCTAGCATATTTGCAAGAGGTAGATTTAAGCAAAAATAGTCTCAAAACATTAGAAGAGTTCGATTTCGCAGGCCTGCCAAGGCTGAGAAAATTAAATTTAGCTGACAACCAAATAGACACCATAAGCGAGACGACGTTTCATAATTCTACTCAGTTACAAAACATAAAGTTGGCTAATAATAACTTGGAACGTATCGGAGAGAGAACTTTCCAAGGGCTGAATCGATTGCAATACTTGGATTTGGAAAATAATAATTTAACAGAATTACCCGATTTGATTTTTGACCGTACGAGATTAAAAGTTTTGGAAAACATCAACCTAGCCAAAAACAAGTTTACCATAGCCCCTCTAAAAAGCTTACAGAAGCAATATTTCTTCTTGTCGTCGGTCGATTTGTCCACGAACAAGCTGACGGAATTGCAACCTGATGACATCATATTAGTGAACATTAAGAAGTTGGATCTGTCGTTCAACCGCCTCTCACCAGAAACTATCAAGAACATATTAAGCGAGCCGAAAACGGTGCGTGAACTAAACTTGGCGGGAACCGGTATAAAGACCGTGTCCGCTTTAGAGACACCGTTCTTACGAAAACTTAATTTGTCGCACAACGAAATTGACGCAATGGACGAGCACATATTCGACCGGGCGACATTGGTCGAGGAGCTGGACCTGTCACACAACCAACTGCGGAGCTTGGCATCACTGCGTGGTGCGTGGCCGAAACTGAACCAAGTGCAGTTGGTTGACATCTCTTGGAACCCGATAGTGAATATCGTACAAGGGGACTTGGACAAACTCGGATCGCTACGATCACTGCGCATCAACGGATTAACGGAATGCGACCGGATCGAAAAGAACGCGTTTCGCAACCTCGGCAACCTGGTCGAACTGAAGATGTACGAGTTTCCGAAACTGGGCTACCTGGACGTGACCGGATTGCTCAACTACCTACAGTCGTTGGAAACGCTGGAGATCGAGGTGAAGGACCCGTCGATTGGAAGCCAGCTGTCGGCCGCGATGAACCCGCGACTTAAGTCGTTGACCATACGGGGTCAGCGGATCACATCCATATCGTCGGGCGCGCTAGCCGGCCTCAAGTACCGGCAGGTGTACATCAGCATCCAGAACACGTCGCTGACCGCGCTGCCACCGTCGTTGTTGATCGCGTTGCCCCGGTCGTCCGTCATCCAGCTGGACGTGTTCGACAACCAGCTGACTACGCTCTCATCACAGTTCCTGGCCGCGCTCGACGACCGGCGCAGCTTGCTCAAGCTCAACGGGCTCCGGTCCAACCCCGTGTACTGCGACTGCAACGTGCGCGCGCTGCGCAGGTCGCCGCTCGCGCTGGACTTGGTCTGTTCCGCGCCCGCGTTCGTGGCCGGCAGCCTGCTCATCGAGATACCGGACGACGACCTAACATGTGACGTGAGCCGACAGACGACCACGACCACGACCACTAGCACGACCACCACAACGGCCGCGCCCGCGACGCCTGGCAGTGCAATAGTCAAAGCGCCGTCCAAGGGGACGCAGTCACGCGCGACCACCACCGAACCGGACATCATATGGTCGCTGCCGCCGGCTACAGCGGCCACGCCCAACTTGCAACAGAAGACGGCGGGGGCGGCGGGCAAACAGCCGCCGAACCTGGCGGCCGCGACCGTCACCAACGACGACACGCTCATCATCGGCATCGTGGCCGGCGTGGTGGTGTTCATCGCTATACTGGTGATCATCATATGCATCGTGCGCATACGGCTGTCCACGGCCGAGTACAACTCGCACATGAACGCGCTGCCGCCCGTACTGGGCGCCCCCATGCACTGCACTAATCAGTCGTGCCCGTGTCCGAAAGCGCACGGCCAACTGGGAGCCGGCCACATGTACCCGATGTCGGCCGCGTCCTACAGCAACAGTTACGCCACGCTGCCCGCGCACAAGCTGTCGTCCGTGTCGTCGCCGTTGCGTCAGTCGTACAACACGTTGAACGCGCCCGCGCCGTATACGCACAATCCCTATTACATACCGTATGCCGGTGACGAGAAGGAATACGCGATGAGCATGAGATGATCGACTACGACTCTGCTGTCGACCACAACTACTACAATGCAGGCGTAAATGTAAGGGGGCTGGGAGAGCTAAGCTCCCTATAATTGCTTCTAAAAACTATTCCTCCCCCCCCCCCCCCCAAAAAAATCCAATGATTTCGCTACAAGTTTTGTTGTGATGTAAATAGCAAACAAAATAGATCTGAACTTCAGCCCCCCACCCCAAAAAAAAATTTCAAACACTATTTACGTCTATGCTACTACATTCACTCGTTCCCCGCAGCGATCCTGCGACATACCCTTTTGCCCAATACAACTGTGTATATTATTACTTACCGTTACGCGTAGTCGTAAGTATTCCACGGTGTTCAAATACACAGCGACAATGAATCAAAAACTGTAGATAATAATGCAGTGTACGTTGGATTATTCCTTGTAATATTAATATATTATCTTGCCATTGTATATATGGATTCGTAATTGTTTATTATTATTTTTTTCTTAAGTAATTGGACCGTATATATAATATATATGTATATAGTTTATAAGTTTAAGACGTTCAGATCATCATCGAACAACATTTATAATGTATAATATATTATGTTATAGTAATACCTAATTATTAAAAAATATATTGAATGATTTTTAATATTTTAGATTGTACGTTATTTTTTTTTTATTGCCGAGCGAAACAAGAAATTTAAACAACCCATAGTGTGCACTTTTTTCGTATTTCTTTACACGAGTTTGATCAGATGTATTACATGTTCCAATCATAATTTTTTCTTAATATAATAATAATAATAATATATTTTTTTTAGTTTGGAAATTAAGTTATTAGTGTGCGTTCTTTCGGAAGGTCATTTTTGAATTTCTCAAGTTTTCCATGTAGTTGAGGAAAATAGAATTACTCGTTCCTGTATCTTACACGAACTTTGTATCGTTTTTTTTTCTTCAATTTATGTTGGCTACAACTGCTCATAGATTACTAAAGTTATAAACTATTTACCATAATAACTAGGGCTGAGATTTTAATGCAAATGCATTATTTTTCTGATGTCCCAACACATAGATCTGTAAGCGAAAAAGTGTTTCAAGTAAAACTGATTAATTTAATGTAGTTTTTATTTCACATCTTTATATTTAGTTTTTTTTTACTAACGAATTTAACCTTAAATGCATTGTCCATAAATGGGACCGGTCCAATGTGTGATCTACCGATAAATGGCTACGATAAAGTGCTGTATAGGTGGAACGTGTGATCTACTGATTACAGTTACCTACATTTTACTCTATAGTGCCTACTATATTTATATAACTATCGATACCATATAGACTTTATGACTTAATCTATATAATTACCGATATGATATGGATTTTGTGACCGTATTGTATTTTTAAAATATCATTTAAACATTCAGTTACCATTTAGCATTTGTTCGCGTCATTTCGTTTGTTGGTGAATATTTTCAATTTATTTTTCACAAGTGTGTAATAATATTTTTTAATTTAGTTAATTTAGTTTTGTACCGATTTAAAATGAATTCTACAACAATGGGATATTTATACAGAAATATAACTGTTGATGAATTGAAATGCGTTGAATATTTAAAAAGTAAAAACCTTTTAAGTAACAATCGTTTGGTTTGCTCAAAAAAGAATATTGATGGTACCGAATGTGGTGGACAATTACGTGAAACAACAAGGTCAAAGTAAAAAAAAGACATTCGGACGGTACTTTTAAAAAAATTGTTAGTATGAGGTGTACGAAAAAAGGATGCCAAACATATCAGTCAATTCGCGCAGGAAATCCATTTTTTACTTATACAGACCTCAATGGTAAATGTCATAGTAATTTAGCTCTAACAGAAATAATAGAACTCGTCTGGTATTGGGTACATAATGCAGTTTTATGAACAGGTAGAAGTAAATCCACTGTAATTGACTAGTACAATCTGTGTCGTGATGTTGTTGTTGATCAGTTTTCAAAAATACCAAAAATGGGAGGTCCTGGTTACATTGTACAGATAGATGAATCCCTCTTTCAGGGGAAACGAAAATATAATCGCGGTCGCTTACAACGTGGTGATTACGAAACTTCAAATTATGAAAATGAAACTCCGGTAGAAAATAACCAACGAAATTATGGAAATAGAATACAGGGACCGTGGGTATTTGGTTTGTGTTGTAATAATTACAACAAAACTGAACGACGATTTTTCATTGTAGAAAAGAGGGATCGACAAACGCTCTTACCAATTATAGAAAGAGAGGTAGAAATTGGTACAACGATTCACAGCGATCAGTGGCGAGCATATAGTTCCCTGAAGGACCATGGATTTATTCATCAAACTGTAAATCATTCTGAAAATGTTGTGGATCCAAATACTGGAGCTCATACTCAAACAATAGAGTCATTGTGGAAGTTAGTCAAGTCCAAGTACAATATAAAAGTCAATGGTGCATCTCCACTATTAGACCGTCAACTTAAAGAAGAATGGTGGCGGTCATGACACTCGATACAAACTCAAATATTTGATGATTTTTTATCAGATTTAAAAAATACTTTTGCAGTATGATTATATAAGAAGCAATCAGTAGCATTAGATCAATCATTTATTGAAAGATCATACATTAGACCAGCCATTTATTGGTAGATCACACATTGGACCAGCCGTTTATCGGTAGATCACACATTGGACTGGTCCCATAAATTCTTAAACATAAGAGTATTTGATCACGCGTCTTGGCGTACCTATATTCGTTCAAAACTTGCTCGTTTTGTATGTAATCTACTACATTGATAAACTAAAAATATTATCATATCGGTCCGTGTAACTATTTTATCAAAAGTATAACAAAATTAAAAAATCGAAAGAAATTTTTCTAATTGAATGTTTTCACTTAAAACACTCCATCTCTTCTTAATTTTACACAATGCGGTTTATTAATGAATGTCAGGTAAATGAGTTTTATTGATTAAGCCAGGCTATCACTATACCATTACTTCATTTGATTATTTATACTTTCTATAAACATAAAATAGCATGGTTTCAAAAATTATTTTATCTGATGTCAAATGACATATATAATTTAGTATAATATTATCCAATTATTATATACATGATTATGACTTTTTTAAATATTAAACAGAAGACTTCTTGCGACCCAAAATTGGGCTGTAATCCACCAATTAAATACCACTGTTCTATACAAATGAAAGGTCATATACTTGAAAGAGGATTTTTAAATAAAACAATGAAAACAATTGTTTAATGGACCTTTAAAGAACAAAGTATATAATATTTTATTAACTATAAAGATAAAAGGCATTGACCATATATTTGTGAACCATAGCTCTTTTTAAGTATTTAATATATATATATATATATATATATATATATATTAATATATATAAATAAGTATATATAAAAATACTGATACAAAATAAAATAAAATTGAAGGTAACAATGAGCAATTAATAATTATATTTATCATATTTAATTTATGCACCTAAAAATTAAAAAAATCAAAACAATATATTTTATTTGCAACTAAAATAAATCATATAAGCGAGGATGAATTATTTATACATAATAATGTTTTGGTTTTTATTATTGTTTCGGTGGTTGAGATTGTGATACAAAGTTTATGCCTTGGGGTAACGAATCAGATGATGTATTGTGTCCTGGACCATATATTTGATTGTAGCTGGGCAAATTTTGCATATTGGGTATTTGATACGCTGGCTGCTCATGAATTGGACCGCCAATATTGGACCCAGGCATCATATGACCTGGGTTAACTGGATACTGTGAGCCAGGCATATAATGTTCAACTGGCAGAGGTGCATAGTTAGCCATCATACCGTTATACATTTGCATGTGTGGTGGGTGAATCATATGCTGTGGAGACATAGTGGGAGGTTGAATTGATTCTGGCTGTGATTTGGGTGCATAAGCTGCTACTGGTTCCTTCATAAATATATTATATAACTTCACTGCTTCTAAGAGTTCGGTACAGAGCTGTGTAAGTTGGGAATGTTTCTTATCAAGTTGTTCAAGTTGGGCCTCAATCATCGGTCCCATGGCGTTCACTTGTGCTTCCAATATGGACATCTCTTCAGTGTCTGTACTGTCATCTTTTGGATTAGCTTCACGTAATAGCTGAAGTAAACAATCTATTTTATTTTCATCAATCTCTACAGATTTATAATCTTCCACAGAGTGTTTAATTGTTGACTTTTTTGTATTAACTCGTTCAGACGTTTCTTTCGGAGTCGATAAATCTGTTGTTACAAAATTTGCTGGAAATAAACCTTCAGGATGTTTATCTGTAAATCCTTTCCACCAATTGGGGTCAGAAGAATCAAGTACAAAAATTATATCACCAGCAGAGAACGATAATTCATTATCTTCAGCTGCTTCAAAGTCATACAGAGCTTTTACTTTTTTTGAATATGTTCGTCTATCAATTTCGACAGTTGGCCTCTTTTGGGCAGAACGTTCATTTTCCAATAAACTTAGTTCAATTGCTTTGGCAATGTCATCAACTTCTTGTAAAGATACTAAATCTTTTGATTTTGCTCCTTTTACAGAACTTGTATCTGAAGTCAATGAAAAGTCTACTCCTTCTTGTTTTAATTTAGAATATAATGAAGGTATTAGATTTAATTGTGGATCATTTTTAAATTCATTTTCTGCCCATTTTTTTAAAAGAGATTTTAATTTATCAACAACTTTTTGGGGTAAATTTTTAGTAAGTAGTTTACGAAATTCTTGTTCAAAATGTCTGGAAGCCACTTCAAGTAAAAAATTTTTTCCACAGTTATTGACACAAGCATCTAAAAGTGTAATTGCCTGTAGAACAACATGCGGGTCTGGATTATACAGTCTTTTTATAATTGACTTAAAACAGTCTTTAGAATTAACTGATGAAGCTCCAACTTTATCACATATTTCCATAATTAAAGCCCAATCTTCTGTTGTACTAATGCCACTTGTTGCTTTTTCGACATCTGTGTCAAATGAAGATGACAACAAGAAAGAGCCCATTTTCATCAAATGTTTTACTAAAACAGAAAATACAAATATTTATTATAAGTAAATAATACAAAAAATGAAAATAACACTATTTGCTTATAACTTAATAAGATAACAAAATAAATGTATAGAGAAGAATTATACATATGAGAAATAGTAATAATTAATGAAAAATTAAATTAAATATAATGTTTAAAATCAATATTCTTTCATTCTCATTTTATTTTTATATAATTTAAACTTAAATTTAAATACAATCAAATATATTAAAATACAATTTAAGTCATACTTAAATAAAATAAGTCATTGTCAAAAGAATGTAGAAAATTAATTATAATAATCTTAAATATTTATACATCTATATATAATTTATAAAGTTATCTAATGAAATAAAATACAATACAAATTTTCTAATAGCTTATAACTTAAAAATTATAATATACCTAATATTTTAAAATACTTTTATAAAAAATATAATTTCATTTAAATAACTTAAAGTATTTATCATTCAGCCATTCTTATTACGCAATGCATAAAAATATTTGTATAATATGATATGGAATAGAAAAAAATATATAAATAAATTACATAGAAATTAAAATTGAATAAAAACCATTTTATTAATCATAATTAATGTTAAAACTAAGTTACTGTTTATAGTGTTTTAAATAAATAAAAT
This sequence comes from Sipha maydis, assembly GCA_034509805.1. NCBI lineage: Eukaryota > Metazoa > Arthropoda > Insecta > Hemiptera > Aphididae > Sipha > Sipha maydis. Next base: position 23,675 of record JASXSY010003000.1, on the reverse strand, counting down.
GTCTAATTATGTTAAGTTTTGATCATAACAAAGAAGTCTGTCGTGAATGATTGTAATTAATTATTGTTTGGTTTTTACTGTGTTTTTAGACTAATATTTACACACTGCAAATAGTTGAATCCCTTGAAATGTTAAGTATAATTATTGTCAATCTACTAATCTTCTCAGTGATTGCTACATTAAAAGTTAAAAATGACTAATATGAGAAGTAGAGTATCTAATAAATTTATAATCACCCAAAAATAAACCTGTACCATTCCGATGATAGTAGCATTCAATTACAGGCTTGATTCGGTTATAATAATCATAATAATTATATTTATAATTAAATATTGAAATTTTAACTAATGACTTTTAATAAGATAAATAGAATCAGTCAATCAAGAATTTTTCCAAATCCATCACAGTTAATAAATAATAAAAGTAAATAGGTAACCTACTTAAGAATAATTTTACTTATCAATTTATCATGGCTAATTAATAAAATAAAATAAATAATAATATTGGCACCAAGTAAATCAAATATATGACTACTATAACAATATAAGTAGCTAGTATAATGGATAACAAACAAATCCATTATCACAGTTATAAATTAAATCAATAATAATTCATTCAGTTAAATTACTCATTCTCATTATACATAAATATCTAATCGCAGATGATTATGTATTACTGTCGATGTATATGATAAATTAAAAATTATTTTATTACATTGCACAAATATTATATATTATAGTATAATATTGAAAGAGTATATTCCTGATACTAATACATTAGAAATAATTCTAAATAAAATGCATTATTAAAAAATAATATAAAAATGTGAAATAACAAATAAAATAAGTGCTGCAGACAAAATAAGTTACATAACAATAGTATTATAGAATTGAGCAAGTCAATAATAGAAGTCACGGGTAGTGCACATTGACTTCACGACTAGCTTTATAGTTATAATGGAAATTTACATTGATCGGCTAAAGAGCAGAACTTCCATCACTGTGCAATTCAATTTAATACAAAAATATAATAATCTACTTACATCAATTCTTAAATTCAAATCAAGCTGCCGAGTTACAGTAGCCACCAAAATCTAACCACTTGAAAAAAAAAAATCAATGAATGCTTGGTACGTGTCGATAACCACTGCACGGAATGACCTCTGATCAGCCAAGGATATTACTATAAATGTTATAAGATATAACTAATCCTTCGGACAACTTTTTTATGTATATTTATCGAACTACGATTCTCACTAAATAAAATGTAATACTCACAAAGGCGTGACCAAAGAATATTAATATAGTGATGATAACAAGTTGATGTCTATCAATTGATAATGTATCCACGGTATATACCACGGTCTTAGAAGATCTTCTAGGACCGAGGTATATACCATTATTTAATAACCTAAAAATAACAAAAAAATTTTTAGATATACAATAACATTACCATTGATAAGTACTTCGAATAATAAACTTTTCATCATAAAATCACAAATCACAACTTACTAAACCTTTAAATATGCCTGAAAGTTTTGAAGAAGTTCCTACCATAGGAATTATTTATCCTCCTCCTGAAGTAAGAAGTATCCTTTGGCACATGACTATTACTGTTTAATTTAATTATAAACTATGGTTATAGTTTAGGTACACAGAAATATTATTTTGTGTTTCAAATATTTTACGTTAATTGTTAATCTGTATTTAACTGTTGTAGTTGTTGGATGTATTTTTATTTATATATATTCTATTTTTGTTCTCAATTATTTATTTATTAATTGGAAACTGTTAGATAAACTTCCAGATTAGCTTTCTGGTAAGTGCTGTTAGTGGATTTATTATATTACCAAAATCTGAGTCATTATTTCTAAGTTTAGAGTTTTGTATGTAACTTTTAATTTAAAATAGTTCCTTAACTATATCTTAAACAAGATATTGTCGATAAAACTGCAAGTTTTGTTGCAAGAAATGGACCAGAATTTGAGTCTCGTATTCGTCAAAATGAATTGGGCAATCCGAAATTTAATTTTCTTACACAAGGTGATCCGTACCATGCATACTATGTACATAAAGTCAAAGACCTAAAGGAAAAAGCTGGTAAGTGTTTATTTTGTTTTTTGTTAGAATAGTGTTGTGTATAACAATATTATCTATATTTTTATATTATTTAGCACAAGAGCCAACTTTACAACCAAAAGAATCAAAAAGTGTATCAACTGCTACACAACTCAAACAGCAAGAACTTCTAAAACAAGTACAAGAAGCAATATTTGTACCAAAAGACCCACCTGAAGAGTTTGAATTTATAGCTGATCCTCCATCAATTTCAGCTTTAGACTTGTATGTATAACATCAGAAATTTTTAATTATATCTTTCAATGTTAATTTATTATTCTTAAAATTGTAGAGACATAGTAAAGCTGACAGCATTATTCGTTGCTCGCAATGGCAGACAATTCTTAACTAATTTGATGGCAAGGGAACAACGTAACTTCCAATTTGACTTTTTACGCCCACAACATTCGTTATTCCAATATTTTACAAAACTTCTTGAACAGTACACTAAAGTATTGATGCCTCCAAAAGATCTAATGAAAATTTTAAAAGAAGAGAGTTACAATCGACAAAAGATTTTGGATGATGTCAAGTATCGTTCTGAATGGCAAAAACATCAAGATGCTTTACGAAGAAAGGAAGAACAGCTTATAGAAAAAGAAAGATGTAAGTTTCTACTTAATTACCAGTGATTTAAATAATACAGTTTATAGTGGCTAGTTTATATTTATTTTTAGTGGCCTATGCTCAAATTGACTGGCATGATTTTGTTGTTGTTGAAACTGTGGATTTCCAGTATGGTGAGATTGGAAATTTCCCTCCACCAACTACTCCTGATCAAGTTGGTGTACGTACATTAATGCAAGAACGTGTAGATAATGGAGAAGAAGCTATTGAAATGAGTGATGGAGAAGACAATATGCAAGTCGACAGTGATGATGAAATGGAAAAACGTGGCAATGGTCGGATGTATGCACCAGAAAGTGAACTGAGAGTTCCTGGTGAAGAAAAATCTAGTAGAGACAACAATCAAGTAAAATTCTTAATTATAATATATTTATTTGTATGTATTAATTTAAATAAAAATAGGTTCAAGACATGGATGAATCATCTAGTGATGAAGATGGTGATTTACCACCCGGTGTTTCTAAAACTGATAGCCATTCGAACCAAATGACTCAGCCACCTGTTCCAGAAAAAGTTATTGTCAAAAAAGGATATAATCCAAAACAAAGTAAAATTTAATTTATTTGGTGTTAAATTTTTATTCTAAAATGTACTTTAATGAACATAATATTTATAGTTGTTCGAGCACCAGTTAAAGCACCTCCTGAGGAATATTTAATATCTCCAATTACTGGTGAGAAGATTCCTGCTAGTAAAGTTCAAGAACATATGAGAATTGGATTGTTGGATCCTCGTTGGGTTGAACAACGAGACAAACACATAAGTGATAAAATGAACCAGGAATCAGTATATGCTCCAGGTAATAATTATTTGTGATTTAATTGTTTTAAATATTTTGTGTATTAAATTATTGTCTTATATCTAGGAGCTGCTATTGAGGCAAGTTTGAAACAATTGGCTGAACGTCGTACTGATATATTTGGTGTTGGAGTTGAAGAAACTGCTATTGGTAAAAAAATTGGAGAAGAAGAAACTAGAAAAGATGATAAAGTAAAAAGTAAGAAGATTAATGAAATAAACAACAATTAATGCAATTATTTTAGGCTACTTGGGATGGTCACACTTCTAGTGTAGAAGCTGCAACCCGTGCAGCTCGAGCTAATATAACCTTAGAAGACCAAATACATCAGATACACAAAGTGAAAGGTTTAATTCATGATGATGAAAAAGAAAAAATTGGACCTAAACCTGTGTCAGGTAATGTAACTATTTCACATCCACCAACTTCTCAAGCTGTTTCTGTTCAAATGTCTTTGGCTAGTAATATGCAAAACACAATAATGCAACCACATGCTCCTAATATAATACAATCTCAACCTATGATGATGGTTCAGCAGCAGCAACAAATGATGGGTGAGTTTATTGTTATGTTAAAGTTTCTAATTCCAAAAAGTAAAAACTCTAAAAACTATACTCTACTTGAGTTAAGAAGAAACCATTTTGACAATCAGTATCATTGGTAGAAAAATATTGTAACTATGTATAATGTTTTACTTGATTTCTTTCCATTGAGTCTTGATTATTATGATGAAACTTTCTGAAATAATATCCAATACTATATCAATCTTTGAGTATAAATTTAATATTTGAAATTAATTTAATCTAAAAAGTTAAAAAAAAAAAAAAAATTATGAGTTAATTTGATTAACAGTGTAGTATGTGACCAACTTACTGATTAAACAATTTAATCTATTAAGATAGTAACACTATAGTTTCTTTTTAAAATAGATAAATTTTAAATGTAATATAAAAAACCTATTTTTGATTATTTATTTTTATATTTATTTAATAAGTGTTAAGTTTGTTAAATTATTTCCATTTATATAATAAAAAAAGATTTAACATTTAAGTATAAAACATGAACATATATCTATTTAGAACGTAGAATATTTTTCTTTACCGTATGTATAGTATGAAAATTATTGATCCAATATTTTATTGTGAATACATTTTTTCTCCTAATAATCTTTAGTTTATCTTAAATAAACCTTATATGTTTTAGTTCCACAACCTCAAGCTTATCAAGTTATGCAACAGCAAATGCCACCAAATCCATTTTTGGGTGCTGCCAGAGGAATGATGCAACCACCATTGCCTCAGGGTCCAGTATGTAAATCTTATATTTGAAATAATTAAGAACATTAAGAATTGTTGTTTGATAATTATTCAATTTTATTAATTTTTTTTTTAGCCTGGAATGAAACATGCAATTGAAATAGCTGAAGATGAACCCCTTATGAAAAAACAAAAGACTGAAGAATCATTAGAGCCTGAAATACAATTCATGATGAAATTTAATGTAAATATTTTTAATATTTTTTCATTATTTTAGAAATATCTAACCATATTCCATTTTAGGGTCCAGTTATGTTTAATGTTGCAACACCAATCCTTACTGATAAACCAGAATGGGCTCTTAATGGACAAATATTAAATATAACATTACCACTGCAAGATACAGTAGCTGTAATTAAGACAAAAATTCATGAATTAACTGGGATGCCACCTGGCAAGCAGAAGTTGCAATGTGATGTAAGTTAACAAGTATAAAAATAGAAATATAAAAATAATATATCTACTAATCTTTGATAAAATTCTTTAGGGATTGTTCTTCAAAGATTCCAACACACTAGCTTATTATAATATAGGACCTGGATCAACTATTCATTTACAACTGAAAGAACGTGGTGGCCGTAAAAAGTAATCGTTAACTAACATAAGGATTTTTAGGTTTCACTATAATAATAAATACATTTTTTATGTATCTTATAAAATTTAATTTTTATTTAAGTATCAACAACATAATATAATTTTATAATTAACCGTGTTCCAATGTGAATCTTATATTCTTATTTTGCAGTCACAGACAATATATCTTTAATAATCTTATTGTACCGTGCAACCATTGGAGTATAAATCTAAAAATAATAAAAATAAATTATAAATTACTGATACAAATATGTCTTAAATGTTTTGACTTACTTCATAAGCATCTTTATGAGGTGAACACACTAATTTAGGAGGTGGAATAGTATTGATTACCGACTGAAATGAATCATTGCTATCATTATTTTTACTTTGAACCAAACCATGTTTTGCCTGATAAGCAGCACCCAAAACTGCTGAATTTGCAGCTTCCTAACATTAAATTTATTAATAGTTAACATTTTTAAACATCAAAGAAAAATTAAATAAATTTACAAACTTGTGTATAAACAGGTGCATTAAAAACATCAGATAAAACTTGTAATATTGTGTTGTTGGTTGAAGCACCTCCAGTAGCTATGATCCTTGTATTAGCATCTGTTTATAAATATTTTAATTAAATTTTTTATCTTGATTATATTAGTTACTTTATTATATTAATTTATTAATTATTATAATCTTCATTCTGGTCAATAATGTTAATAACAAATGTTACATTATACAAACCTATGGTGAATCCTAAATGTTCAGCATGTGCTCTTTTAGCAATGAACTGACCCTCGACCAATGCTTTGATTTCAATTTCTCGACTAGAAAACCTGTCCATAGGCTCATCATTTTTGTCAAAACGGTAGTCACCTTGTATCCATGGAATGATTTCTTGTTCATCATAATAAAGACCTAAGTATCCAAAATTTCCTCTGGGAGTCCTTTCCAAAAGAGTGTTAAAATGATCCCATGACTCATTTGCGTAATGATTTCTTAATCTCTCACGGGTCAATGAACCATTTTTGAAACTTTAAAAATATATTGAATATTTACCAAAAAAAAATTTATAAATTTGAATGTAAAAATATGACTATTTCTATTATTTTAATTCAAACTGTATTCTTGCTTAATTTTTGCCAAAATAAAGAGTTATAAGCAAATAAATATTTGTAGAATTTCATCACTTAATATTTTTATTTAATACTAATTTTATAAATTTATTTAAAAATGTATTATAAATTGTTGTAATTAAATAGTAATATGCATAGCATATTTTATTTATAAATTTCAAATCACAATTTTCAATATACATATAAATTGTTACTTTTGTGTACTCATTATAAATATTTTAATGTATGTTATAAGTATTTACCAGAGTAGTGCCATGTACGCATCTTTATTTATTGGACTGACTAGGACATGTCCTTCTATAAGGCACTTGGGCTCATTCAGTGACAAAAACAAAGTATCACTGGTGCCCAAACTTATAGCTATGTCATTTTTGTTTAAACATAAGCCAACCAAGGACGCTGGATTATCTCCAGTGAATGATATAACTCGGCATTCAGAATTAAATCCGAACCGCTCCACATAATAATTACTAATTGGACCCAGATCAGTATTCGATGGCACAGTTGACCCTAATCTGGATTCCAACCCTGGTGCACAAGCCTATAATACAACAAAACTTTAGATATATTTCTAACAAATCAATATACATATATATAAAATTACTTCTAAACACGTTTTCGACCACTGTTTGGTTTTAATGTCGAAAAGATTCATCCCAGAACCGTCGGACCAATCGATTGGAGCGTAAGCGCCGAGAAATAATGAACATCCGAAACTGCTAACTAGCGATATTCTCTAAAATTATGTTTGAAGTAAATTCAGTTAACCAATCAATATAAATTAACGTGGTTAAATAATTTTCCAACTTCCGTATTCTGGTAGGCTCCTGGTTTGTTTTCAGCGATTTTGGCGATTTGTGGCCCCGAGAATCTCTCATACGCTTTTGATCCGGTTAAATCAGCCAATTTCTAAAATTAAACAATAAACCACATTAGTAAATATCGATTCATTGCTTACTGCTGTCATCAGTCGCGTTTAAATTTTTAACCTGTGATCCTCCAACAGCGTCTTCTAGATTCTTACATTGTTTAGATGTACTCCAATCCATCCAAACCGGAGAATTAACTATAGAAAAACACGATGCCAGCTGTGTGTGTAGAAACCCAGACGGATTCAGGGTCTTCAGCGTTTTTTCAGAACCATTTGTCCAATAAACTGTGCCGTGTTGCTGTACAAAATTTTTTATTTTTCATTTATAGTTCATACGTAAGACTATGTTATTAAAATAAAACAGTTGATAACGAAACAAAACTAAAAAAAAAAATATTTTAAATTCAAGAACTCGAGTATCACGGCAAAATGTAGTAACTTTTTTCACATAATAAGTTTTCTCACAGCAATTTGAACTGTCAAATTTGTACGAGAGATGAAAATTGGTATAGGCAACAGGGACGTGCCGAAAGGGGTGGGGGTCGGACTCTCCTAATCTCCAAAATTTCCACCTAAGTTATTTTATTATACAAGCGATTGAATATATATTAACTAATGTATTCTCCTGTAAAGTGAAAATTATTAATCCCCTTCACCCTACAAAAAAAAAATAATTTCTAGGCACGTTCCTGATAGGAATTTTCCTCATAATCATCATCGCATAATTTATTTTTTATGTTTTTCTTATTATTTTTTTATTTATTCAAAATCTAAATTGTATTAATTTTTAGACATTGGTTTTTTATATATCACTCTGGTAATTCGATGAAAAGAAAATATTATGTTTACCTGTCCAGAACCAGAGACTGCAGCAACGGTACTCAAATCCGCACCGCACAACTGCAACCGATCCAACAATACATCCAAGGCTTTGACCCACATAACCGTAGGCGCTGTCACCTCACGGTGCTGTTTATCTTTGCCTTTAATTACGCCACCATGAGTCCGGAACTCTTGAAGCTCCGTATCGAAATGCACGGTAGCTTCGAAGATCTTGTGCAGTGAATCGTCCACAATAACTCCTTTAAGCTATCGAAATATTTATCACGGATCAATAACAGGGCATACATTTATGCATAAAATACGCATGATATAATGACTAGTATCTAAATAAATAGTATTATCCTCTGTCCATTAAAAGTAGCTGAGGGTAATTTGACATTGGAATTATTGCGTAACCTCATGTAGTTGATCGTCATAATTCATGCGGGTCAAAAACACTATACCTAGTATTCATCTCTCTACTGAATCATTTGACAAATAATATAGGTAACACGTTCATTGTGTATTATTTGAAAATTACACCCAAAACGCATTATTTGCAATTATCTGGAGAAATATTATGTTTAACATATTTTATGCAAACAAAATTTTCAATTAGTAATGTGATAATCCAGTTTAATTCTAAGTGTGAACCGACGAAAAATCCTTATAAAATTGTAAGGACTACAATTTACAACTGTATATCCAATGTCCTATTGTCCAGACTTAAGAGCAAATATATTTAGCATTTAATAGCAAACATATTGGTTAATTTAATGATATTCTTCGAAAGAACATATATTTAACGAAAATTAATTTTTTTTATAATCTTAATTAAATAGGTTTTTTTTATCATATGACAATCGGATACAACATATATAGAATTATAATAAAATAGTGAAAATTGGTTAGTAATAATATCAATAAAAATAGAAATAAAAATATTAAATAAACAGAAATTATACAGTGGAAATATAAATAGTTAATGGTTGGGGTTAAGACAAAGTCAAAAATTTGGTTAAACATTTTATTAGTGGTCAAAATATTGGTTCATAAGCGTGGATATATGTTTTTAGCCATTCTCTAGCTTCTTCCCCGGCTTCATAAAGTCCGTCAAATAGGTTACCGTTAAATAGGTACCAACATAATATAGATACTTGTAGTGGCGGATCCACGGGGGGAGGGGGGTTCAGGGGTTGAACCCTCCCCCCAAAATCACGAAATATATATATTCAAAATCAATAATTTTATGAATTATACATTCGATAAATTTAATTTTTAAATGTGCACTACTGCATTAAAAAGTAAAAACCCTTGATCAGTCACTAACTGCAATGTTATAAAAAATATTCCAAGGGCCAAAGAAAACATTTTTCAACCCCCCCCCCCCCTCTAAAAAAATCCTGGATCCGCCACTGGGTACTTGATAATATAAATCAAAAATTTAAAAAATAATAAGTTAACAATATATTATATTTCTCATTATGTATCATAAATATTTTAACATAATACCTAGATTAGTGCAACGTTTTGTATTGAGTACAATTATAAAGTAATATAAGTAGCATTGTATTACTGCTAATTGCGAGAATCATAAAACTCATAGATAACACTGAAACCTTCAAAACCATCGACTAGTAATATATTTTGAACCATTATTTTATGATTAAATATACACATTAGTATAAATTATAATTGATTTATGTGATAGTTTACATGTTATTAATAATGAACACAATAAAAAAATGTATAGGTAATAGACGCCTGCCATGTTTTTATCGTAAATATATGTTTTATAAGATTTATACTAATAAATATTAATAAAAATTAAATATATATTATATTATTATATATATATATATATATATATATATATATATATATATTATATTTTAGATTAGTAGATATTAATTTTCCATTCATACTGAAAAATCTAATATGTGTACCTATCAAATTGTATATTATATACTATAAAATACAAAATTATTCAAATAATATTTTATATGCCTATAACAATATATAAATATTATCGAAAGATAGAATAGTATTGAGTTATGATTACAAATTATGACTTCGTAGGTACTGTATAGGTTGAGTGGAAGTATTGTGCAAGCAGGTTAGATTCGGTTTTGATTAAACAAAGAAAAATAAAAAAAAAGAACCGGATGGGCCTCGCTCTGCTGTACACTTGGGGGTGAAGTGCGACTCTTCATAGGATAGGTCATTATAATGAATTTGTTAAATTTGAATTCAATGATAGGTATCATTGTATACGAAAAACGATTCTGAACGGAGATGATATGTTTGTCTAGAATATAATACAATGTTATTTATAAATATTGTAATAAGTATATTTTATTATGAAACGAAAAATTTAGAAAAATCGAAAATTTAAATTGTCTATAAATAAGTCAAAATACTTTGAAAACTTAACCATGTATAGAGAAATTCAATATAAAGATTTCGTGAAAATTTCAAGTTGTTGCGGTTTTTCGTTTTTGAGTTAGAGCATTTTATAAAAACCGATATCATTTGTCAGTCTAGAATATTATACATTATATTATATTTTACATGTAATTTTATGTCAATATTCGCTGTTCAAACGATTATAAAAAAAAATTGTGCCTATGGATTTTAATAATTTTTGAATGACTTTAAGAACTACTTTTGTGGAATCTTCTATTAAATTTTCAAGTATTTTGTACGAGCCAAATTTTTTTATCACCGATTATAAAAAAAAAATGTAAAAAAATCGAATATTTTAAATGCCTATAAGTGGCTTAAAAATCATTATAATATTTTGAAAAAAATATGACATAAAGAAAATACCAATATCAACAGCTGGTAGAAATTTCAAATATCTGCGACTTATACTTTTTGAATTATAAAAAATATTTAAAATCGTTTGAGAATAAATCGCTATTTTATGCAATTTCGTAAATATTTAAATTTCAAACAGTCATAAAATTTTTTCCTCTAAGTCCGGTAGAAATTTTTTTAAAGATTTTTTTAGAGTAGCTTATAGATAACCTAGTGTGAAAATTTTGAACCTTAAGTATGAACAGAAAAAATTTTATGAATTTTTATCTACAAAATAACTTGCAAATTTTCGCAATTTTTACATATTTCGTATAAATTGGAACTTTGAGCACTTATAAAAAAAAAATTGTGACTTAAGATTTTAGATTTTTTTTTATCAGTTAAGGAACAACTTATAAGAAACCTTGTATTAAATTTTCAAGATTTTCTGGCCGACCAAAAAAATTTTATCGTTATTTTAAAAAAAAATACTTAAAAAAATTGAAAATTTCAATTGTCTATAAATAGCTTAATAAAAGTCAAAATACTTTTTCAAGTATTTACATCGATTAGTTTTTGAGTTATAGCAAAATAAAAAATTTGATTATGTCGAAAACTGGTTTTGCGTAAAAACTCCAGTTTTTCCCAAATTTTTTTATGGTTTTTCCCGTCGCATTTAAAAAATATTGGAAATTTTAAACTTTTGACCCCCCAAAGTACCAAATAGATTCACTTTCCTTTCAGAAAAGTTGCTACATAAGGCAATCGAAGCATTTTTACTGCCCCAAAACGTGTCGACAGACACAAAAAAAAAAAAAAAAAACACACATCATTGTAAAACCAATAGATTCCATCACTCCGTTCAGAATCTAAAAGTAATGTATAGTATACACCAAACACCATAACAACCACCATAGTCCATAAACTTGACTTTATACTATGACAAATATTATTTATTTTTGTAATTGCAATATGCTAAAAAAAATATTGTAGTTTTAATTGTAATATTTACTCAGAATACTTATGTTAATATTTATAACTTAAAGTTATATGTACTTTATAAATACGTACAAAGAATGTTTATAATTTGTATGTATTATTTTGTGTATTAAGTAATTTTCTATAATTTAGTCAAAATAATGAAATGTGTGTCAACAAGATAGCACTTTATACGAGTATGAAGTAAAAATTAAATTTTTAAGTTTTCTAGATCTCCTTTTGTTTGCATACATTTTAAAATCCACCTATAGTCAACTATTAGGGAATATCAATCCTACCTTTGTATGATGCGGTTATCAAATGTGTGGACTTAAACTTTTTCTATTAATTATAATTAATATTGTGGCTTGTAACCTATGCAGTACCTTATAATTAACGAATTATACTTAATAAAGTAATGTATTTTGTTTAAATTGTATCCACTGTTATACTTGAAATTTAATTTTTAAATAAAAAATAAAAATACAAAATACAAAATAAAATAAGTTAACAATTTAAGGTTAAAAAATATTCAAACAATAAATACTATAATTAAATAAACCATACAGAGAGTAAATGTAATTAACGGAAGTTCCAAAAATGTAGGCGGGCCGGTTTTTTAAAAATATCAACATAAATATTGCCGCCTACGGTAATGTCGCACCTTAATGGCTAAAATGTTTGCAGAAAAACAGTTCTATAATGCACTCATATTATATATCACAGATTATATGAATGCTTCATATAATAGCATGCTATAATTACCAATTACTCGATAACCTGTTCATAACATACTATACATAGGTACACGAGTACTTATTCTCAAAACGCACGTGTAATGCACTTCATGCACACACCTTAAAGATTTTAATTGCATAAGTTGTTTTTTATTTGCTGCGTTTACTTATCTTGCTAAACAGAATAAATCAAAATGACATTACAAATAGAAAGCGTTCTAAACACCAACTGGATAATTCAAGAAAACAAATGTAACAAAAATTCGTCGAAGTATAATAGTACCTAAATAATTTACGCATGCGTAGAAAACAAGCGTATGTAATAATACATAATTAATGTTGATTGGAAAACGGTTTTGGAGTTGAGGCCAAACCACACGCGAAACAACTTCGTAAATAATTTTTCAAAACATAAACACACACAAATAAACAGAATATTCTATACGCGCGTACGTATATAATATAAGATTTGTATAAAAGTAACTTGTAGTAGTAATGAAGCATATAAATAATACCTATTATTTTTACACAATAATAACTGTAATCGTTTTGATCGTGAAGTATGTATACAACATTCGGTTTGCTGTTGCGTTAGAAATAATTGAACCCACCTGTTGTGTGCTAAAATCCAGTCCCAAGTACGAAATAGGCATGTCGGCAGCCGTCGGAAACACGTCTCGATAATGACCATGAAGTCCGTCGTCCGTTGACGGTTTGCTCGCCATCGCGGCTACTGCAGCTTCCGCCGCGATCGCCGATCGGTAACGACGAATTCGCGACGGAGACGTTATTATCTGCTTGGCAGGTCAAATGTCTCGACGGAGCAACTGAAAACGGAATGTTGTAAAAAAAAACAGCGGTGGTACATGCGTATATATGATAAGATAATATTACTGTGCGATAAAAAACAATAAATACGAATTTAGAAAACGAAGAAACGAGAACACGAACGTGTCGTAGTAAAAAACAATCAAATCTTTTGGCGTTTTATATGTACGTATTAAAATACGTGAATTTTAATCAACGCGAGATCGTCATAATAGTTATGTTATTGTTCATACACGTACATTATCGAGTGATCAACACGTGGTCGAGACCGGTACCGTTTGCGGTGACTGAACGAAACGGCTACAGAAAAGATCGTTCGTACGGTGCGCGCACGCGCTCGCGAGTGAACGGCGAAGACGGTGGCCATCATTTTCATTGACGAGGAGAGAAGTCGTGAAGTGAAAAAAATAATAACGATCAAATAAAAAGTAAACGTTTTTCGGACCGTGACGCACACCATGATGTCAGTAGAACGCGCGAGGCAACTCTCAACAACTCCGCTCTTCCGTCCCGCGCTCGCCCACCTACCTGCATAACATTAAATTTTACTATATGTTACCTACTGTTTTATTCGGTTTGTTGACAAGATTCCTAACCTGAAGTCACGGTATAACCGTTGGCAAACGAATTATGTAGTTGGTTTTTAAAACCAGTGGCGTTTTAAGGGTATAATTGGGAGAGTAGAGAGTTAACTACTCCTGCATACACAACGGTTTTGAAGTGACGCAATCAATCTTAAGTCCATTGGCTTAGGACGGTACGTTGAAATATCGATTTGGGAAACGATTCTTATCAAAATTAAATTTTAATTGGTAAAAATTAATAATTTTGAACATAAGTACATAGTATAGTAATGATGGTTTAAATCTTAAAAACCGGTTATGAACTAATAAACGTAGTATAATCGCACGTAAGAAGATGTATCTATGAAACACTAAAATTTAGTAAGAAGAGTATTTTCGAGGTTTTACTCAAAAACAAAAATGTCTTCTTGTTTGTAATAGACGTTAAGTATTATTGATTAAAAAACTCTACGTACAACTACCAATTAAATAATACGTTGTACATTGAAGTAGTTTTAAAATAAAAGATTTAATTAAAGAAAAAGTCATTATTTTAATAAGTTCGATTATATTTTGTCATATTTAAATAGGTGTTATTATATTTAGGTGTAAAATATTTAATTATATTTTAATGGTTATTTTTTCTTGTATAACTCTTTATTAAATATATATATGTACATTTATACACATATATGTGTACAATGTATTTATTACTGAATATACCAGGAATATTAAAAGGTAATTTGAAAAAATTATCGATTAAAATATTCTAATTTTTATTTATTTCACAATGCTTAACTATTTTAGTAATCACATTCCAAAATACATAATAAAATATCAAAATCAATTTTATAATTTATAGACAACCGTGTAGTAGCAACGTAGCAACGTAGTAGCAATAGCAATTTTTGTTGATATTCCGTACTGCAATTACCAAAGAAATCTCTGAGCTATCAGACGAGCATGAGTACTATCCAGTGATATACCACTATACAATGAGTCACATTATTTTCAAATTAGTGTATATTTAGTAGTTCGTGATCTACATACAATAGATATAGGTGCTTATAATGGAGGGGGAATTAACCTTTAATAAAACTATTGGAATTTAAATAACGTACAATAAAAGGATATACACCGTAAATTTAAATTCGTGATTACTATAATACAATCTTTGGAGAAGGGGGGTCCAAACTCCCTCTAAAATACGTGCCTGTTAAGATAAGAATTTAAAAAGTACATAAATATATGTAGTCAATTTGAATTATGCGTGGCTAATCTCCATTTCATAAATATTACGAGTACATCAAGTTCACAAAGTATCTCTGGACACCATCCGTAAAGTTGAGTTTCATCGGTTTTATCGATTTGAATATTTGAAAACGAAATATATCTAATGAAACAAAGATAAAGTTATCACTATCACCTATATTAAAAGTCGTATCATTATACCACAAGAAATACATGCAAACAATTTCCTTCGATATAATTTAAATTAATTTTTAAAATCGATTTTGAACACAACAAAGTTTATTTAAAATAGTAGGTAATTTAAGGACATAATATTATTATTGTTGCAAGAATTTAATGTCGAAAATGAGTTTACAATGAATTTTTCAAATATTCCAGAAACTTTAAGGAATTCAAAAATCACGACTATCAACATACTAAACAACATAGCATGTATATGACACAGTACATACAAACATTTTTAATTTTAATACGCATGCGTAAATGTGAGGGTTTTCACCCCCCCCCCCCCCCGAATTTTTTTTTATGTATTTAATGTACTTACCTACACATTATAATAAAATTATATTTTAATTTTACTATGATTCAGTATATAATAAAAATTGAGTAACAAAATAATTTTCATTAAAAATGAGATATAATAATAATACCATTATAAATTTAATATTATTAAATAGGAATTCGTATTAAGATTACAGACCTGCAAGGGTCGATCCGGCCCGTAATGATATTGGACCGGGCCAGGCTGTAAAATAAAGTAAATGGTTGGACTGGGCTTTTTAAGTCTTGACATTTTATTCCAGACCGGACCTGGGCTTTTTTTCGTAAAATTTTTCGGGCCAGGCTGGGCTTGACTTCGAATATTAAATCAATGGTTGGCGGGTTTTTTTAAGGATTTTTCTTCAACAATAATTAAAAATAATAATTATAAAACCAATACTGGTAAAATTAGGTACAATCATTTAATAATAAATATATAATATAATGATATCTTGATTCGTGGGTATAATAATGCTATTTCTTCTTCTTCTTTTGCCTCGCCTTCCTCCCAACTATTTGGGGTCGGCCACCCTTGTTCTACACCTCCACTTTACTCGGTCAATCACATCTCCTCTGCACACACCGAAAGCCCTCATGTCATTCTCCAAAGTCTCCAACCATCGTTTTTTTGGTCTTCCTTTTCCTCTTTTCCCTTCAACGTCCATCTTCATAACCACTCTTACTGCATTAATTTCCTCTCGCCTCATCACATGCCCAAACCATCTCAGCCTATTTTCTCTCATCTTGTCCACAATTGGCGCTACACTATAATATATATGTCAATACAAAATAAAACAACACACTACTAAAATCATATTAAGGTATCTGCGGCATTATTATTATAAGATAAAATAAAAACGGTAATTTGGAATATTTATAGAAAATTTGTTGCGTTTGGCTAAACAATACTAAAAAAAAAAATGTTGGACTGGACTGGGCCGGGCTTAAGAAAAAATGGGTCAGGCCGGGCCTGGGCTTTTTTTTCACAATATAGTTTGGACCAGGCCGGACCGGGCTTAAGGATAAAATTGATGGATCAGATCGAGCCGAAAATATATGGCCCTTGCAGGTCTATAATTAAGATATCCTAAGAACGTCGAAAATAAAGGTCTTAACCCCCCCAGAAAAAAAATGTATCTACGCCACTGTTAGCAATTAATATTTAATAATTAAAATATAAAATTATACTTTTAAATTTGTAAATTTAAAAATTAATATTCATAAAAATACGAGTAGTGTCTTCCGTGTTACGAATTACTGCCTGTAGTGCATTTTTATTTTATTTCAATACTTACTGAGCGACATAGAAAAAAAATGGTTTAACTGTATCAATTTTAACCAAAATATTATAATTGCATGCACATGTACGAGTTGGTTGTACATAATATTATACTTTAGATGGAATAAAAATGTTACCTAATATCGGTAATTCGTTGACCATTAACCAAGTTACCGTCTTGAGCAGTTGTGCGCAGGTGAGTATGACACTGTGCACGCTCTGATACGGATTTGGTTTAGCTGGGTAGATAGCATAGAATATAGATAGTAGATAGTTAGATGGTAGATAGTTTGGCGTGAACAGATGAAAACTGATAACATGATTGTAACAGTTATGAACGGTGAGTATAGTTAACCGTTATAGCTCAATGTCAAATTGAATATACTATTTGGTATGATATTAATTTTATAATATTTAAAAGGACAGTGCAACGTATTATCCGTATATTTCATACGTTGGCTATTTGCAATTTTTCGTTTTCAAACCTGTTGGATACAAATATACGATTGATGAGTAAACGATAAAAGCACTGGGCCGACTCAATCCAAACATTTTCTCGAAAAGTATAAACAAAATAAATCTTTTCAGCTGGAAAAATAGGGAGGTGGATCGTTCGATCGATCGTCGGTTAACCGACTTCTATACGCTTTCAGTCACATCACATTTAGTTTTCGGATTTTGGATTGATGATCTTTAGAGTATCGAGAAAAACACCAAACAACACGATATTTAGTCTTTTAAAAATTATCGTTGAAAACTGAAATATCATAACGTTAGAAAAAATTCGTTATGTACTTAAGCATATTATTTGTACACACATTAATGTTAGGCTAAAATTCGTAACAAGTGTACAACAATAATACCGACTTCAATTTATATTCATTCAAATCAAAAAGTTAGGCTTGGAGTAATGTACTTACTTATATTTTCAACACAAGTAAAAATGAAAATTTCGATTAATGAACAAAGATGGAAATGTTGAAAGTGTCTTATAATATACAATATATACCAATATATTATAGCATGTTTTACGTAAGCTTTATGTGCATTCTAATACTTATGAAAAAATAACCGTAAGTACCTACCAAGTCGTGTCGTCAACATTTCATCGGAGTAGATTTATTTTCCGTTAACATGTACTTATACGTATACAGTAAAATATGAAATATAATGAAGAAAATAGGTAACTTTATCAAGTTTCAATGAGACCATGAATAGAAAAAATAAATTTAAACTGTATGATTTGCTTAGCAGATTTAGAAGCAAGAGTATATTGATAATATATTCTATGTATACTAATCTATGTATTACCAAAGAACAAATTACCTATGAACTTGTGAAATTGTTATCATTACGATATTTTGATTTAACTTTGATAACAGCAAGGTTTTAGAACCATAGATATTAAACATATATAATATCAATATACATATTTAATATCAATGTTTAGAACACATGGACTGTGATTACAGATTCTACTAGGATGATTAATTTTACATATTATTTTTAAGTGATATTATTTTATCATTAAATTGAAGCTATGCAGTGGATGCCGGTAAAAGTTATTAAATAAAAAAAAAGGCTAATAAATAATGCCACCTGTGAAAGGGAAATGCATGCAAATGTGTCCCAAAGAGGAAATTACCATGTGGGTATATCTAATACATGATATTTATATATATATATATATATATAAATCACAAATACTTATATGATTTTTGTTTGTCTAGGCGAAAACATCAACGTTCCGTACATTTATTGGAATGTCATCCACAAAAAATGGTAAAATGTTTTAGTCGTTCAGCTGCAGGTTGTTCATTAGATAAACCGTATATTTTAAGACCTCCATCAGTCTTAAAAGATACTATTTCATATCTTATTAATGAGTAAAGTGAACAATTGCTAGTAAAAATTTTTAATTATTATTTATTATTTTTTTAATAATTTTAGTGTACTCAACATTTCAACTGTATCATTTAATATTGTGTACGATTTTATTGATGATCGTTTAAATGCTGTAAGGCAAGATGCAACTATACAAGAAGTATCTAATCAGGATTGGATAGCTATTTTACCACCTATTATTCGATTTTATGCATATGCAGCGTATAAGTAAGTAAATGCAAGTACAAAATATATGGATGACATAGTCAGAATTTCTAAAAAAAGAGACTGTTAAAAGTTATAATTGAAACACATTTTTTATTTATAAATCCTGAGAGATACAAGGGATGCATTAGTCTTACAATTACAGTTTTTTCTGTAAAAACTTCAAAGTAGTAAATAAATATAGATCTACAGTTTATGTACATTATTTTTAGAATGAAAATTAAAGACATAGTAGGTATATGTTACGTCAGATGATAATTCTATAAGTAGTAAATTGTTTATTTTTTTAATAATTAATTTTCCAAGTAATTTTTCTAAAAATTACTTAAAGTCTTATTCTCAGAAACTTTATTTATATTTAATACATCATTTTGATTTGTGGCTTATTGTTTTATATACATTTAATCTGTTATAATTTTACTTTAGATTGAGAAACCAAAATATCTTACTGAATTTTTCATAAAGGTTTTCAACATTGAAGTACAGTAAAATTATTTTCTAAAAATATTGATGTTTTATTGTATATTACAGTGAACTTAATTCAAATGTTTTTTATGCCATGATAAAACATTACTTTTTAACTAATACAAATAAAGATTACTACTGCAGCATAGAGCTTATACTCTTGAAATCAGAATATAGATTTTTTAATTTAATAAGATATGTATGTAGACATTTTGTTTTTACTTAAGAAAAGGGAGTTCTTTAGATTTCTGGCTACATCAGTAATATTAATAAAATATTTTATGGGATAGATTCATGATGTATTTTAGTTTCAAGCTTCTCAGTAACCTTAACCTTTGTTTCCATGTTGAGATGGTCTACTTGAAAGTCCTAAGAGTTTTGGGCATTATAATGAGGCTGTAGAAGGATCTTAATCTAACTTCCTCATCCGGAGTTTTGTGTTATTCATCAGTTTGACCAATTATTGAATATACTGCCATAGTAAGGGATCCAATACTACCTATGCTTGCCAAGTTTAAAAGATACAGCATAGGTTCTTGAGATTCATCAGCTACCTTTTTGCATTAATTGTTCACCTTATAACTATAATTCAGTTTCAAATAAATTTGGCTTATCCTTATTAGTGAAGCAGAGATGCATTATGGGTACTAAATTCTTAAAAGGATTATTAGAAGATTAAGTAAAATCCCTTACTTTTATTTATACATTTTATAGTTTCATAATGTATATCTTGTTCCATTATGACATTCCGTGTCCCTCTGTGTACTACCAATTATTAAATGAACTATTATGATAAATTATATCTAATATGAATACAAACTCCACTTTTCTTATCCACTTATCTCACACCTTTATTTTATAAGTCAGCATTTTGTTATATTTTTATTCATATACTGTTGCTTTTGTTATATTTTTTTTTTTTGTTCCTCTGTTTGTGTATATTTTTCTTGATAATTTTTTTTTTTATGTTAATATTTCCTTTTCTATGGTGAAATTTTTATGTATACCCATTATTCTTATTTATTAACCATATTAAAAAGGCTCAACCCGTATATATTCTAAAAAATATTATATAATAAAACATGTTCATAACAAAATTATTATTTCTTGTTCTTAGATGTTATGAATATGATATAAATACATTTGATCCATTTTTAAACATGAAACATTTTCATGAGTGTATTTTTAAGTTGATTAAAATATTATTATCAGAATCCAATGAATCAACTGATGAACTTTGTTCTGAAATGGTATCTCTTCTGATTGCAGCCAATTTAGGTGATTATAATGTTCTTCAACAAGCTTTGCCATTTGTACCAAAGAAGTAAGTTTAATCATATTAAAATTATACTTTTCAGAGACTTTTTATATGTATGAATAATTTAAATAATTTTTTTTTTTTGATGATTGTAAATAGTATTATTTATAATCAATGTTATTAACATATATTTGATTATTATTTTATTGAATACATAATTTGCATTTAACATTATCTATATTTTATTGTGATTATTTATTTAACTAATAATTAAATTAATTTGCATTTTAGAAATATTTTGATAAAAAAAGCAATCCAATTATCATTACGCATAATGAATGGATATTTTGGATTGTTATTAAAAACATATAAGGAATTTCCAAAAATCCATCAGTGTGTTATTAGTATTCAACTACCATTACTTAGAAAGTATGAATACATATAATAACAGTGATATTATAGTAAATTTTTTAAAAATTATTTTAGGTATATTTTAAGATCTATGTGTTCAGGATTTAATTGCAAAAATAATTACTTTCCAATATCAAATTTAACTAATATTTTGCTTCATGATGAGAATCAGAAAACAATAAAAGAATGCAACCATTATTCTCTAACTGTGTTGGATGATAAAGCAGAATTATATAAAGCTTCATTCAATAATCAAGTAGTTGAGGTTAATTAGTTTTTCAATTGATTATTTAAATACTTTAGGAACTTTAAAAACATGCATAAAAATAAACATGATTTTTAAATATTTAATTTTTTTACATTTTTGTTATAGTTACATCTGAAAAATAATATAGAATTTAATATAAATTTATCTATCATGATTTTGAATGGCTAAATAAATGCATTTCATACATTGAGATGTACCGTAATGTGAATTTGGTTTGCTGCAATCATTGATTAGTGCTGCATTAAAACACTGATGGACATTGTAAGGAGCTGTGATACAAGAATTTTTCGGGATGAATGACTTTATGTAAAATATACTGTTAATCACTGCCAGCCAATAGTTTAATGAGAAAAAAAGTATTAATGTTACAATTATTAAATATATATTGTAAATTATATGTTTGAAATGTTTTTAATATTTTGAACATGTATTTATTGTTGTTAATTTTTTATCAGAATGATTATTTTGTTTAATTTAATGAGAAAATCTTTTTTTTAAAATAAGTTTATGTATTATTTTTATTATTATAGATATCATATGATATGTTTTGATCGTATAATTGTATAGTTCATGAATTAGCCATCTTTATGTGTAATTAATAAATTGAGGAAAATATTTGACTGAAACATTGATATTTGAATTGTATAATTTTTTTAATTTATAAATTAAGTATAGTTAGTTTCTTTGAAACTAATGATTTGAAATAATTTTTATGTTCTTATTTATGTTGAATGTTTATTATTATGCTGTTCATTTTAAATTTGTGTCAAGATGTTTTCATAGAAGCAAGTTAAAAATATTTTATCATCCAAAAAAAAAGAACATCTTTGATTGATACATTAATAGATGAAAAAATAGATATTTCATAATTTTTACAAAGTCTAGTAAAAAGTACAAAGTTATGTTTAATATTCTAAAAAAATATATTAAAAATATATGTTATTTACTGATCATTAAGACTAAGGAAATTAAAAATTTTCAAAATTTGACTTCATTGTAACAAAAATATTTAATTAGTATAAAAAAAACACATTATATTGCATTGTTATTAATTATTTATTAAAATATTATTATAATAGCACAATTAACAAATACTATATGCAATATCCTGATTTAAGTTTTTTACTTTTAAATTTTTTTAATTAGTTGTACTTGATACAATGATTTTTTAAACTAAAATGTTAAATATAAACTATTTTTAATTCAATATTAAATATTCAAGGATCATCAATATTTATAAATTATTAACAACTAACAAAAAGTACATTTATAAGAATTTAAAAAAATGACTAAGTTACATCAAAATAAAAATTTTATAATTGTACGCAGCATTCTGCATTGGGATATGGAGGTAATTCTAATTGGTATTTATTTTCCAATGCTTTGGGAACAAATCTTCCACCCAAATAATGATATTTTCCTTTGAAGCTTCTGGCACATTCCTTTGGTGCTGTCAATGAAATTAATAATTCTGGATTTATCCCATCACTTTCAGGCCCATCTTCTATACTCCATCCACTAGGAATGTCTATGCTACATATAGGTTTATTGGTGTTTTTTAACACATCCATAATATTCAAAAATGTTGGTCGCACTGGTGGCTTGAAACTAAAACCAAATAATGCATCCACTAATATATCATATCCATTTATATTTTTTGGCAAGGAATTGGACACCGGTACATTGGAACTGATACATTGATGAACTAGATTACAGTATAAAAGTTTGTTAGTTTGAACCGGATAATACACTTCGGATGAATAACCAAAGAGTCGCATATGTCTAGCGCACACTAAACCATCGCCACCATTATTACCAGGTCCACAAATTACTAGCACTTTCTTATAATCATTGGGTGGGAAGCACTTGTGTATAGCTGTTGCACAACTTAAACCAGCCAGTTCCATTAACTGATCAACACTGAATTT
>JASXSY010002999.1:0-46684 GCA_034509805.1 Sipha maydis | reverse complement strand
ATCCAGCATATCGAGAAAAATTGAACTATTTGTGTATATTATTAATTGTTGTTGTTTGTTTACTATTTCACTGGCCCTCAAGGGTTTTAAAAATGCATAATTGAAATGAGGGTTATCCAAATCTATTCCAAATTTTCTACTGAACATTTTGTACAAATTTCATAAACATCACCTAAATTCCCAAGTGTCCAGGATCCAGCATACCGAGAAAAATTGAACTATTTGAGTATATTATATATTGTTGTTGTTTGTTTACAATTTCACTGGCCCTCAGGGGTTGATTAAATGCATAATTAATATGAGGGTTATTCAAATCGATTCCAAATGTTCTACTGAACATTATGTACAAATTTCATAATCATCGCCCAAATGCACAAGTGTCCAGGATCCAGCATATCGAGAAAAATTGAACTATTTGTGTATATTATTAATTGTTGTTGTTTGTTTACTATTTCACTGGCCCTCAAGGGTTTTAAAAATGCATAATTGAAATGAGGGTTATCCAAATCTATTCCAAATTTTCTACTGAACATTTTGTACAAATTTCATAAACATCATCTAAATTCCCAAGTGTCCAGGATCCAGCATATCGAGAAAAATTGAACTATTTGAGTATATTATATATTGTTGTTGTTTGTTTACAATTTCACTGGCCCTCAGGGGTTGATTAAATGCATAATTAATATGAGGGTTATTCAAATCGATTCCAAATGTTCTACTGAACATTATGTACAAATTTCATAATCATCGCCCAAATGCACAAGTGTCCAGGATCCAGCATATCGAGAAAAATTGAACTATTTGTGTATATTATTTATTGTTGTTGTTTGTTTACTATTTCACTGGCCCTCAAGGTTTTAAAAATGCATAATTGAAATGAGGGGTTATCCAAATCTATTCAAATTTTCTACTGAACATTTTGTACAAATTTCATAAACATCATCTAAATTCCCAAGTGTCCAGGATCCAGCATATCGAGAAAAATTGAACTATTTGAGTATATTATATACTGTTGTTGTTTTGTTTACAATTTCACTGGCCCTCAGGGGTTGATTAAATGCATAATTAATATGAGGGTTATTCAAATCGATTCCAAATGTTCTACTGAACATTATGTACAAATTTCATAAACATCGCCCAAATGCACAAGTGTCCAGGATCCAGCATATCGAGAAAAATTAAACTATTTTAGTATATTATATACTGTTATTGTTTGTTTACTATTTCACTGGCCCTCAAGGGTTGTTAAAATGCAAAATTGAAATGAGGGTTATTCAAATCGACTCCAAATGTTCTACTGAACATTATGTACAAATTTCATAATTATCGCCCAAATGCACAAGTGTCCAGGATCCAGCATATCGAGAAAAATTGAACTATTTGTGTATATTATTAATTGTTGTTGTTTGTTTACTATTTCACTGGCCCTCAAGGGTTTTAAAAATGCATAATTGAAATGAGGGTTATCCAAATCTATTCCAAATTTTCTACTGAACATTTTGTACAAATTTCATAAACATCATCTAAATTCCCAAGTGTCCAGTATCCAGCATATCGAGAAAAATTGAACTATTTGTGTATGTTATTAATTGTTGTTGTTTGTTTACTATTTCACTGGCCCTCAAGGGTTGTAAAAATGCAAAATTGAAATGAGGGTTATTCAAATCGATTCCAAATTTTCTACTGAACATTATGTACAAATTTCATAATTATCGCCCAAATGCACAAGTGTCCAGGATCCAGCATATCGAGAAAAATTGAACTATTTGTGTATATTATTAATTGTTGTTGTTTGTTTACTATTTCACTGGCCCTCAAGGGTTTTAAAAATGCATAATTGAAATGAGGGTTATCCAAATCTATTCCAAATTTTCTACTGAACATTTTGTACAAATTTCATAAACATCATCTAAATTCCCAAGTGTCCAGGATCCAGCATATCGAGAAAAATTGAACTATTTGTGTATATTATTAATTGTTGTTGTTTGTTTACTATTTCACTGGCCCTCAAGGGTTAAAAAATGCATAATTGAAATGAGGGTTATCCAAATCTATTCCAAATTTTCTACTGAACATTATGTACAAATTTCATAAACATCGCCCAAATGCACAAGTGTCCAGGATCCAGCATATCGAGAAAAATTAAACTATTTTAGTATATTATATACTGTTATTGTTTGTTTACAATTTCACTGGCCCTCAGGGGTTGATTAAATGCATAATTAATATGAGGGTTATTCAAATCGATTCCAAATGTTCTACTGAACATTATGTACAAATTTCATAATCATCGCCCAAATGCACAAGTGTCCAGGATCCAGCATATCGAGAAAAATTGAACTATTTGTGTATATTATTTATTGTTGTTGTTTGTTTACTATTTCACTGGCCCTCAAGGTTTTTAAAAATGCATAATTGAAATGAGGGTTATCCAAATCTATTCCAAATTTTCTATTGAACATTTTGTACAAATTTCATAAACATCATCTAAATTCCCAAGTGTCCAGGATCCAGCATATCGAGAAAAATTGAACTATTTGAGTATATTATATACTGTTGTTGTTTGTTTACAATTTCACTGGCCCTCAGGGGTTGATTAAATGCATAATTAATATGAGGGTTATTCAAATCGATTCCAAATGTTCTACTGAACATTATGTACAAATTTCATAAACATCGCCCAAATGCACAAGTGTCCAGGATCCAGCATATCGAGAAAAATTAAACTATTTTAGTATATTATATACTGTTATTGTTTGTTTACTATTTCACTGGCCCTCAAGGGTTGTTAAAATGCAAAATTGAAATGAGGGTTATTCAAATCGACTCCAAATGTTCTACTGAACATTATGTACAAATTTCATAATTATCGCCCAAATGCACAAGTGTCCAGGATCCAGCATATCGAGAAAAATTGAACTATTTGTGTATATTATTAATTGTTGTTGTTTGTTTACTATTTCACTGGCCCTCAAGGGTTTTAAAAATGCATAATTGAAATGAGGGTTATCCAAATCTATTCCAAATTTTCTACTGAACATTTTGTACAAATTTCATAAACATCATCTAAATTCCCAAGTGTCCAGTATCCAGCATATCGAGAAAAATTGAACTATTTGTGTATATTATTAATTGTTGTTGTTTGTTTACTATTTCACTGGCCCTCAAGGGTTGTAAAAATGCAAAATTGAAATGAGGGTTATTCAAATCGATTCCAAATTTTCTACTGAACATTATGTACAAATTTCATAATTATCGCCCAAATGCACAAGTGTCCAGGATCCAGCATATCGAGAAAAATTGAACTATTTGTGTATATTATTAATTGTTGTTGTTTGTTTACAATTTCACTGGCCCTCAGGGGTTGATTAAATGCATAATCAATATGAGGGTTATTCAAATCGATTCCAAATGTTCTACTGAACATTATGTACAAATTTCATAATCATCGCCCAAATGCACAAGTGTCCAGGATCCAGCATATCGAGAAAAATTGAACTATTTTAGTATATTATATATTGTTATTGTTTTTTTACTATTTCACTGGCCCTCAAAGGTTGATTAAATGCATAATTGAAATGAAGGTTATTTAAATCGATTCCAAATATTCTACTGAACATTTTGTACAAATTTCATAAACATCACCTAAATTCCCAAGTGTCCAGCATCCAGCATATCGAGAAAAATTGAACTATTTTAGTATATTATATATTGTTGTTGTTTGTTTACAATTATACTGGCAATCAGGGGTTGATTAAATGCATAATTAATATAAGGGTTATTCAAATAGATTCCAAATGTTCTACTGAATATTTTGTACAAATTTTATAATGATCGCCTTAAAGCCCAGGTGTCCAAGATCCAGCATATCGAGAAAACTCGTACTATTTGAGTATATTATATATTGTTGTTGTTTGTTTACAATTAATTGGCCCTCAAGGGTTGTAAAAATGCAAAATTGAAATGAGGGTTATTCAAATCGATTCCAAATGTTCTACTGAACATTATGTACAAATTTCATAATCATCGCCCAAATGCACAAGTGTCCAGGATCCAGCATATCGAGAAAAATTGAACTATTTGTGTATATTATTAATTGTTGTTGTTTGTTTACTATTTCACTGGCCCTCAAGGGTTTTAAAAATGCATAATTGAAATGAGGGTTATCCAAATCTATTCCAAATTTTCTACTGAACATTTTGTACAAATTTCATAAACATCATCTAAATTCCCAAGTGTCCAGGATCCAGCATATCGAGAAAAATTGAACTATTTGAGTATATTATATATTGTTGTTGTTTGTTTACAATTTCACTGGCCCTCAGGGGTTGATTAAATGCATAATTAATATGAGGGTTATTCAAATCGATTCCAAATGTTCTACTGAACATTATGTACAAATTTCATAATCATCGCCCAAATGCACAAGTGTCCAGGATCCAGCATATCGAGAAAAATTGAACTATTTGTGTATATTATTTATTGTTGTTGTTTGTTTACTATTTCACTGGCCCTCAAGGTTTTTAAAAATGCATAATTGAAATGAGGGTTATCCAAATCTATTCCAAATTTTCTACTGAACATTTTGTACAAATTTCATAAACATCATCTAAATTCCCAAGTGTCCAGGATCCAGCATATCGAGAAAAATTGAACTATTTGAGTATATTATATACTGTTGTTGTTTGTTTACAATTTCACTGGCCCTCAAGGGTTGTAAAAATGCAAAATTGAAATGAGGGTTATTCAAATCGATTCCAAATGTTCTACTGAACATTATGTACAAATTTCATAAACATCATCTAAATTCCCAAGTGTCCAGGATCCAGCATATCGAGAAAAATTGAACTATTTGTGTATATTATTAATTGTTGTTGTTTGTTTACTATTTCACTGGCCCTCAAGGGTTTTAAAAATGCATAATTGAAATGAGGGTTATCCAAATCTATTCCAAATTTTCTACTGAACATTTTGTACAAATTTCATAAACATCATCTAAATTCCCAAGTGTCCAGGATCCAGCATATCGAGAAAAATTGAACTATTTGTGTATATTATTAATTGTTGTTGTTTGTTTACTATTTCACTGGCCCTCAAGGGTTAAAAAATGCATAATTGAAATGAGGGTTATCCAAATCTATTCCAAATTTTCTACTGAACATAATGTACAAATTTCATAAACATCGCCCAAATGCACAAGTGTCCAGGATCCAGCATATCGAGAAAAATTAAACTATTTTAGTATATTATATACTGTTATTGTTTGTTTACTATTTCACTGGCCCTCAAAGGTTGATTAAATGCATTATTGAAATGAAGGTTATTTAAATCGATTCCAAATATTCTACTGAACATTTTGTACAAATTTCATAAACATCACCTAAATTCCCAAGTGTCCAGGATCCAGCATATCGAGAAAAATTGAACTATTTGTGTATATTATTAATTGTTGTTGTTTGTTTACTATTTCACTGGCCCTCGAGGGTTTTAAAAATGCATAATTGAAATGAGGGTTATCCAAATCTATTCCAAATTTTCTACTGAACATTTTGTACAAATTTCATAAACATCATCTAAATTCCCAAGTGTCCAGGATCCAGCATATCGAGAAAAATTGAACTATTTGTGTATATTATTAATTGTTGTTGTTTGTTTACTATTTCACTGGCCCTCAAGGGTTAAAAAATGCATAATTGAAATGAGGGTTATCCAAATCTATTCCAAATTTTCTTCTGAACATTATGTACAAATTTCATAAACATCGCCCAAATGCACAAGTGTCCAGGATCCAGCATATCGAGAAAAATTAAACTATTTTAGTATATTATATACTGTTATTGTTTGTTTACAATTTCACTGGCCCTCAGGGGTTGATTAAATGCATAATTAATATGAGGGTTATTCAAATCGATTCCAAATGTTCTACTGAACATTATGTACAAATTTGATAAACATCGCCCAAATGCACAAGTGTCCAGGATCCAGCATATCGAGAAAAATTAAACTATTTTAGTATATTATATACTGTTATTGTTTGTTTACTATTTCACTGGCCCTCAAGGGTTGTAAAAATGCAAAATTGAAATGAGGGTTATTCAAATCGATTCCAAATGTTCTACTGAACATTATGTACAAATTTCATAATTATCGCCCAAATGCACAAGTGTCCAGGATCCAGCATATCGAGAAAAATTGAACTATTTGTGTATATTATTAATTGTTGTTGTTTGTTTACTATTTCACTGGCCCTCAAGGGTTTTAAAAATGCATAATTGAAATGAGGGTTATCCAAATCTATTCCAAATTTTCTACTGAACATTTTGTACAAATTTCATAAACATCATCTAAATTCCCAAGTGTCCAGGATCCAGCATATCGAGAAAAATTGAACTATTTGTGTATATTATTAATTGTTGTTGTTTGTTTACTATTTCACTGGCCCTCAAGGGTTAAAAAATGCATAATTGAAATGAGGGTTATCCAAATCTATTCCAAATTTTCTACTGAACATTTTGTACAAATTTCATAAACATCATCTAAATTCCCAAGTGTCCACGATCCAGCATATCGAGAAAAATTGAACTATTTGTGTATATTATTAATTGTTGTTGTTTGTTTACAATTTCACTGGCCCTCAGGGGTTGATTAAATGCATAATCAATATGAGGGTTATTCAAATCGATTCCAAATGTTCTACTGAACATTATGTACAAATTTCATAATCATCGCCCAAATGCACAAGTGTCCAGGATCCAGCATATCGAGAAAATTGAACTATTTTAGTATATTATATATTGTTATTGTTTTTTTACTATTTCACTGGCCCTCAAAGGTTGATTAAATGCATAATTGAAATGAAGGTTATTTAAATCGATTCCAAATATTCTACTGAACATTTTGTACAAATTTCATAAACATCACCTAAATTCCCAAGTGTCCAGCATCCAGCATATCGAGAAAAATTGAACTATTTTAGTATATTATATATTGTTGTTGTTTGTTTACAATTATACTGGCAATCAGGGGTTGATTAAATGCATAATTAATATAAGGGTTATTCAAATAGATTCCAAATGTTCTACTGAATATTTTGTACAAATTTTATAATGATCGCCTTAAAGCCCAGGTGTCCAAGATCCAGCATATCGAGAAAACTCGTACTATTTGAGTATATTATATATTGTTGTTGTTTGTTTACAATTAATTGGCCCTCAAGGGTTGTAAAAATGCAAAATTGAAATGAGGGTTATTCAAATCGATTCCAAATGTTCTACTGAACATTATGTACAAATTTCATAATCATCGCCCAAATGCACAAGTGTCCAGGATCCAGCATATCGAGAAAAATTGAACTATTTGTGTATATTATTAATTGTTGTTGTTTGTTTACTATTTCACTGGCCCTCAAGGGTTTTAAAAAATGCATATTGAAATGAGGGTTATCCAAATCTATTCAAAATTTTCTACTGAACATTTTGTACAAATTTCATAAACATCATCTAAATTCCCAAGTGTCCAGGATCCAGCATATCGAGAAAAAATGAACTATTTGAGTATATTATATATTGTTGTTGTTTGTTTACAATTTCACTGGCCCTCAGGGGTTGATTAAATGCATAATTAATATGAGGGTTATTCAAATCGATTCCAAATGTTCTACTGAACATTATGTACAAATTTCATAATCATCGCCCAAATGCACAAGTGTCCAGGATCCAGCATATCGAGAAAAATTGAACTATTTGTGTATATTATTTATTGTTGTTGTTTGTTTACTATTTCACTGGCCCTCAAGGTTTTTAAAAATGCATAATTGAAATGAGGGTTATCCAAATCTATTCCAAATTTTCTACTGAACATTTTGTACAAATTTCATAAACATCATCTAAATTCCCAAGTGTCCAGGATCCAGCATATCGAGAAAAATTGAACTATTTGAGTATATTATATACTGTTGTTGTTTGTTTACAATTTCACTGGCCCTCAAGGGTTGTAAAAATGCAAAATTGAAATGAGGGTTATTCAAATCGATTCCAAATGTTCTACTGAACATTATGTACAAATTTCATAAACATCATCTAAATTCCCAAGTGTCCAGGATCCAGCATATCGAGAAAAATTGAACTATTTGTGTATATTATTAATTGTTGTTGTTTGTTTACTATTTCACTGGCCCTCAAGGGTTTTAAAAATTGCATAATTGAAATGAGGGTTATCCAAATCTATTCCAAATTTTCTACTGAACATTTTGTACAAATTTCATAAACATCATCTAAATTCCCAAGTGTCCAGGATCCAGCATATCGAGAAAAATTGAACTATTTGTGTATATTATTAATTGTTGTTGTTTGTTTACTATTTCACTGGCCCTCAAGGGTTAAAAAATGCATAATTGAAATTAGGGTTATCCAAATCTATTCCAAATTTTCTACTGAACATAATGTACAAATTTCATAAACATCGCCCAAATGCACAAGTGTCCAGGATCCAGCATATCGAGAAAAATTAAACTATTTTAGTATATTATATACTGTTATTGTTTGTTTACAATTTCACTGGCCCTCAGGGGTTGATTAAATGCATAATTAATATGAGGGTTATTCAAATCGATTCCAAATGTTCTACTGAACATTATGTACAAATTTCATAAACATCGCCCAAATGCACAAGTGTCCAGGATCCAGCATATCGAGAAAAATTAAACTATTTTAGTATATTATATACTGTTATTGTTTGTTTACTATTTCACTGGCCCTCAAGGGTTGTAAAAATGCAAAATTGAAATGAGGGTTATTCAAATCGATTCCAAATGTTCTACTGAACATTATGTACAAATTTCATAATTATCGCCCAAATGCACAAGTGTCCAGGATCCAGCATATCGAGAAAAATTGAACTATTTGTGTATATTATTAATTGTTGTTGTTTGTTTACTATTTCACTGGCCCTCAAGGGTTTTAAAAATGCATAATTGAAATGAGGGTTATCCAAATCTATTCCAAATTTTCTACTGAACATTTTGTACAAATTTCATAAACATCATCTAAATTCCCAAGTGTCCAGGATCCAGCATATCGAGAAAAATTGAACTATTTGTGTATATTATTAATTGTTGTTGTTTGTTTACTATTTCACTGGCCCTCAAGGGTTAAAAAATGCATAATTGAAATGAGGGTTATCCAAATCTATTCCAAATTTTCTACTGAACATTTTGTACAAATTTCATAAACATCATCTAAATTCCCAAGTGTCCACGATCCAGCATATCGAGAAAAATTGAACTATTTGTGTATATTATTAATTGTTGTTGTTTGTTTACAATTTCACTGGCCCTCAGGGGTTGATTAAATGCATAATCAATATGAGGGTTATTCAAATCGATTCCAAATGTTCTACTGAACATTATGTACAAATTTCATAATCATCGCCCAAATGCACAAGTGTCCAGGATCCAGCATATCGAGAAAAATTGAACTATTTTAGTATATTATATATTGTTATTGTTTGTTTACTATTTCACTGGCCCTCAAAGGTTGATTAAATGCATAATTGAAATGAAGGTTATTTAAATCGATTCCAAATATTCTACTGAACATTTTGTACAAATTTCATAAACATCACCTAAATTCCCAAGTGTCCAGGATCCAGCATATCGAGAAAAATTGAACTATTTGTGCATATTATTAATTGTTGTTGTTTGTTTACTATTTCACTGGCCCTCGAGGGTTTTAAAAATGCATAATTGAAATGAGATTTATCCAAATATATTCCAAATTTTCTACTGAACATTTTGTACAAATTTCATAAACATCATCTAAATTCCCAAGTGTCCAGGATCCAGCATATCGAGAAAAATTGAACTATTTTAGTATATTATATATTGTTATTGTTTGTTTACTATTTCACTGGCCCTCAAAGGTTGATTAAATGCATTATTGAAATGAAGGTTATTTAAATCGATTCCAAATATTCTACTGAACATTTTGTACAAATTTCATAAACATCACCTAAATTCCCAAGTGTCCAGGATCCAGCATATCGAGAAAAATTGAACTATTTGTGTATATTATTAATTGTTGTTGTTTGTTTACTATTTCACTGGCCCTCGAGGGTTTTAAAAATGCATAATTGAAATGAGGTTTATCCAAATATATTCCAAATTTTCTACTGAACATTTTGTACAAATTTCATAAACATCACCTAAATTCCCAAGTGTCCAGGATCCAGCATATCGAGAAAAATTGAACTATTTTAGTATATTATATATTGTTATTATTTGTTTACTATTTCACTGGCCCTCAAGGGTTGATTAAATGCATAATTGAAATGAAGGTTATTTTAATCGATTCCAAATATTCTACTGAACATTTTGTACAAATTTCATAATGATCGCCTTAAAGCCCAGGTGTCCAAGATCCAGCATATCGAGAAAACTCGTACTATTTGAGTATATTATATATTGTTGTTGTTTGTTTACAATTTCACTGGCCCTCAAGGGTTGTAAAAATGCAAAATTGAAATGAGGGATATTCAAATCGATTCCAAATGTTCTACTGAACATTATGTACAAATTTCATAATCATCGCCCAAATGCACAAGTGTCCAGGATCCAGCATATCGAGAAAAATTGAACTATTTGTGTATATTATTAATTGTTGTAGTTTGTTTACTATTTCACTGGCCCTCAAGGGTTTTTAAAAATGCATAATTGAAATGAGGGTTATCCAAATATATTCCAAATTTTCTACTGAACATTTTGTACAAATTTCATAAACATCGCCCAAATGCACAAGTGTCCAGGATCCAGCATATCGAGAAAAATTGAACTATTTGTGTATATTATTAATTGTTGTTGTTTGTTTACTATTTCACTGGCCCTCAAGGGTTAAAAAATGCATAATTGAAATGAGGGTTATCCAAATCTATTCCAAATTTTCTACTGAACATAATGTACAAATTTCATAAACATCGCCCAAATGCACAAGTGTCCAGGATCCAGCATATCGAGAAAAATTAAACTATTTTAGTATATTATATACTGTTATTGTTTGTTTACAATTTCACTGGCCCTCAGGGGTTGATTAAATGCATAATTTATATGAGGGTTATTCAAATCGATTCCAAATGTTCTACTGAACATTATGTACAAATTTCATAAACATCGCCCAAATGCACAAGTGTCCAGGATCCAGCATATCGAGAAAAATTAAACTATTTTAGTATATTATATACTGTTATTGTTTGTTTACTATTTCACTGGCCCTCAAGGGTTGTAAAAATGCAAAATTGAAATGAGGGTTATTCAAATCGATTCCAAATGTTCTACTGAACATTATGTACAAATTTCATAATTATCGCCCAAATGCACAAGTGTCCAGGATCCAGCATATCGAGAAAAATTGAACTATTTGTGTATATTATTAATTGTTGTTGTTTGTTTACTATTTCACTGGCCCTCAAGGGTTTTAAAAATGCATAATTGAAATGAGGGTTATCCAAATCTATTCCAAATTTTCTACTGAACATTTTGTACAAATTTCATAAACATCATCTAAATTCCCAAGTGTCCAGGATCCAGCATATCGAGAAAAATTGAACTATTTTAGTATATTATATATTGTTATTGTTTGTTTACTATTTCACTGGCCCTCAAAGGTTGATTAAATGCATAATTGAAATGAAGGTTATTTAAATCGATTCCAAATATTCTACTGAACATTTTGTACAAATTTCATAAACATCACCTAAATTCCCAAGTGTCCAGGATCCAGCATATCGAGAAAAATTGAACTATTTGTGCATATTATTAATTGTTGTTGTTTGTTTACTATTTCACTGGCCCTCGAGGGTTTTAAAAATGCATAATTGAAATGAGATTTATCCAAATATATTCCAAATTTTCTACTGAACATTTTGTACAAATTTCATAAACATCATCTAAATTCCCAAGTGTCCAGGATCCAGCATATCGAGAAAAATTGAACTATTTTAGTATATTATATATTGTTATTGTTTGTTTACTATTTCACTGGCCCTCAAAGGTTGATTAAATGCATAATTGAAATGAAGGTTATTTAAATCGATTCCAAATATTCTACTGAACATTTTGTACAAATTTCATAAACATCACCTAAATTCCCAAGTGTCCAGGATCCAGCATATCGAGAAAAATTGAACTATTTGTGTATATTATTAATTGTTGTTGTTTGTTTACTATTTCACTGGCCCTCAAGGGTTTTAAAAATGCATAATTGAAATGAGGGTTATCCAAATCTATTCCAAATTTTCTACTGAACATTTTGTACAAATTTCATAAACATCATCTAAATTCCCAAGTGTCCAGGATCCAGCATATCGAGAAAAATTGAACTATTTTAGTATATTATATATTGTTATTGTTTGTTTACTATTTCACTGGCCCTCAAAGGTTGATTAAATGCATAATTGAAATGAAGGTTATTTAAATCGATTCCAAATATTCTACTGAACATTTTGTACAAATTTCATAAACATCACCTAAATTCCCAAGTGTCCAGGATCCAGCATATCGAGAAAAATTGAACTATTTGTGTATATTATTAATTGTTGTTGTTTGTTTACTATTTCACTGGCCCTCGAGGGTTTTAAAAATGCATAATTGAAATGAGGTTTATCCAAATATATTCCAAATTTTCTACTGAACATTTTGTACAAATTTCATAAACATCACCTAAATTCCCAAGTGTCCAGGATCCAGCATATCGAGAAAAATTGAACTATTTTAGTATATTATATATTGTTATTATTTGTTTACTATTTCACTGGCCCTCAAGGGTTGATTAAATGCATAATTGAAATGAAGGTTATTTTAATCGATTCCAAATATTCTACTGAACATTTTGTACAAATTTCATAATGATCGCCTTAAAGCCCAGGTGTCCAAGATCCAGCATATCGAGAAAACTCGTACTATTTGAGTATATTATATATTGTTGTTGTTTGTTTACAATTTCACTGGCCCTCAAGGGTTGTAAAAATGCAAAATTGAAATGAGGGATATTCAAATCGATTCCAAATGTTCTACTGAACATTATGTACAAATTTCATAATCATCGCCCAAATGCACAAGTGTCCAGGATCCAGCATATCGAGAAAAATTGAACTATTTGTGTATATTATTAATTGTTGTAGTTTGTTTACTATTTCACTGGCCCTCAAGGGTTTTTAAAAATGCATAATTGAAATGAGGGTTATCCAAATATATTCCAAATTTTCTACTGAACATTTTGTACAAATTTCATAAACATCGCCCAAATGCACAAGTGTCCAGGATCCAGCATATCGAGAAAAATTGAACTATTTGTGTATATTATTAATTGTTGTTGTTTGTTTACTATTTCACTGGCCCTCAAGGGTTAAAAAATGCATAATTGAAATGAGGGTTATCCAAATCTATTCCAAATTTTCTACTGAACATAATGTACAAATTTCATAAACATCGCCCAAATGCACAAGTGTCCAGGATCCAGCATATCGAGAAAAATTAAACTATTTTAGTATATTATATACTGTTATTGTTTGTTTACAATTTCACTGGCCCTCAGGGGTTGATTAAATGCATAATTAATATGAGGGTTATTCAAATCGATTCCAAATGTTCTACTGAACATTATGTACAAATTTCATAAACATCGCCCAAATGCACAAGTGTCCAGGATCCAGCATATCGAGAAAAATTAAACTATTTTAGTATATTATATACTGTTATTGTTTGTTTACTATTTCACTGGCCCTCAAGGGTTGTAAAAATGCAAAATTGAAATGAGGGTTATTCAAATCGATTCCAAATGTTCTACTGAACATTATGTACAAATTTCATAATTATCGCCCAAATGCACAAGTGTCCAGGATCCAGCATATCGAGAAAAATTGAACTATTTGTGTATATTATTAATTGTTGTTGTTTGTTTACTATTTCACTGGCCCTCAAGGGTTAAAAAATGCATAATTGAAATGAGGGTTATCCAAATCTATTCCAAATTTTCTACTGAACATTTTGTACAAATTTCATAAACATCATCTAAATTCCCAAGTGTCCACGATCCAGCATATCGAGAAAAATTGAACTATTTGTGTATATTATTAATTGTTGTTGTTTGTTTACAATTTCACTGGCCCTCAGGGGTTGATTAAATGCATAATCAATATGAGGGTTATTCAAATCGATTCCAAATGTTCTACTGAACATTATGTACAAATTTCATAATCATCGCCCAAATGCACAAGTGTCCAGGATCCAGCATATCGAGAAAAATTGAACTATTTTAGTATATTATATATTGTTATTGTTTGTTTACTAATTCACTGGCCCTCAAAGGTTGATTAAATGCATAATTGAAATGAAGGTTATTTAAATCGATTCCAAATATTCTACTGAACATTTTGTACAAATTTCATAAACATCACCTAAATTCCCAAGTGTCCAGGATCCAGCATATCGAGAAAAATTGAACTATTTGTGCATATTATTAATTGTTGTTGTTTGTTTACTATTTCACTGGCCCTCAAGGGTTTTAAAAATGCATAATTGAAATGAGATTTATCCAAATATATTCCAAATTTTCTACTGAACATTTTGTACAAATTTCATAAACATCATCTAAATTCCCAAGTGTCCAGGATCCAGCATATCGAGAAAAATTGAACTATTTTAGTATATTATATATTGTTATTGTTTGTTTACTATTTCACTGGCCCTCAAAGGTTGATTAAATGCATTATTGAAATGAAGGTTATTTAAATCGATTCCAAATATTCTACTGAACATTTTGTACAAATTTCATAAACATCACCTAAATTCCCAAGTGTCCAGGATCCAGCATATCGAGAAAAATTGAACTATTTGTGTATATTATTAATTGTTGTTGTTTGTTTACTATTTCACTGGCCCTCGAGGGTTTTAAAAATGCATAATTGAAATGAGGTTTATCCAAATATATTCCAAATTTTCTACTGAACATTTTGTACAAATTTCATAAACATCACCTAAATTCCCAAGTGTCCAGGATCCAGCATATCGAGAAAAATTGAACTATTTTAGTATATTATATATTGTTATTATTTGTTTACTATTTCACTGGCCCTCAAGGGTTGATTAAATGCATAATTGAAATGAAGGTTATTTTAATCGATTCCAAATATTCTACTGAACATTTTGTACAAATTTCATAATGATCGCCTTAAAGCCCAGGTGTCCAAGATCCAGCATATCGAGAAAACTCGTACTATTTGAGTATATTATATATTGTTGTTGTTTGTTTACAATTTCACTGGCCCTCAAGGGTTGTAAAAATGCAAAATTGAAATGAGGGATATTCAAATCGATTCCAAATGTTCTACTGAACATTATGTACAAATTTCATAATCATCGCCCAAATGCACAAGTGTCCAGGATCCAGCATATCGAGAAAAATTGAACTATTTGTGTATATTATTAATTGTTGTAGTTTGTTTACTATTTCACTGGCCCTCAAGGGTTTTTAAAATGCATAATTGAAATGAGGGTTATCCAAATATATTCCAAATTTTCTACTGAACATTTTGTACAAATTTCATAAACATCGCCCAAATGCACAAGTGTCCAGGATCCAGCATATCGAGAAAAATTGAACTATTTGTGTATATTATTAATTGTTGTTGTTTGTTTACTATTTCACTGGCCCTCAAGGGTTAAAAAATGCATAATTGAAATGAGGGTTATCCAAATCTATTCCAAATTTTCTACTGAACATAATGTACAAATTTCATAAACATCGCCCAAATGCACAAGTGTCCAGGATCCAGCATATCGAGAAAAATTAAACTATTTTAGTATATTATATACTGTTATTGTTTGTTTACAATTTCACTGGCCCTCAGGGGTTGATTAAATGCATAATTAATATGAGGGTTATTCAAATCGATTCCAAATGTTCTACTGAACATTATGTACAAATTTCATAAACATCGCCCAAATGCACAAGTGTCCAGGATCCAGCATATCGAGAAAAATTAAACTATTTAGTATATTATATACTGTTATTGTTTGTTTACTATTTCACTGGCCCTCAAGGGTTGTAAAAATGCAAAATTGAAATGAGGGTTATTCAAATCGATTCCAAATGTTCTACTGAACATTATGTACAAATTTCATAATTATCGCCCAAATGCACAAGTGTCCAGGATCCAGCATATCGAGAAAAATTGAACTATTTGTGTATATTATTAATTGTTGTTGTTTGTTTACTATTTCACTGGCCCTCAAGGGTTTTAAAAATGCATAATTGAAATGAGGGTTATCCAAATCTATTCCAAATTTTCTACTGAACATTTTGTACAAATTTCATAAACATCATCTAAATTCCCAAGTGTCCAGGATCCAGCATATCGAGAAAAATTGAACTATTTTAGTATATTATATATTGTTATTGTTTGTTTACTATTTCACTGGCCCTCAAAGGTTGATTAAATGCATAATTGAAATGAAGGTTATTTAAATCGATTCCAAATATTCTACTGAACATTTTGTACAAATTTCATAAACATCACCTAAATTCCCAAGTGTCCAGGATCCAGCATATCGAGAAAAATTGAACTATTTGTGTATATTATTAATTGTTGTTGTTTGTTTACTATTTCACTGGCCTCGAGGGTTTTAAAAATGCATAATTGAAATGAGGTTTATCCAAATATATTCCAAATTTTCTACTGAACATTTTGTACAAATTTCATAAACATCACCTAAATTCCCAAGTGTCCAGGATCCAGCATATCGAGAAAAATTGAACTATTTTAGTATATTATATATTGTTATTATTTGTTTACTATTTCACTGGCCCTCAAGGGTTGATTAAATGCATAATTGAAATGAAGGTTATTTTAATCGATTCCAAATATTCTACTGAACATTTTGTACAAATTTCATAATGATCGCCTTAAAGCCCAGGTGTCCAAGATCCAGCATATCGAGAAAACTCGTACTATTTGAGTATATTATATATTGTTGTTGTTTGTTTACAATTTCACTGGCCCTCAAGGGTTGTAAAAATGCAAAATTGAAATGAGGGATATTCAAATCGATTCCAAATGTTCTACTGAACATTATGTACAAATTTCATAATCATCGCCCAAATGCACAAGTGTCCAGGATCCAGCATATCGAGAAAAATTGAACTATTTGTGTATATTATTAATTGTTGTAGTTTGTTTACTATTTCACTGGCCCTCAAGGGTTTTTAAAAATGCATAATTGAAATGAGGGTTATCCAAATATATTCCAAATTTTCTACTGAACATTTTGTACAAATTTCATAAACATCGCCCAAATGCACAAGTGTCCAGGATCCAGCATATCGAGAAAAATTGAACTATTTGTGTATATTATTAATTGTTGTTGTTTGTTTACTATTTCACTGGCCCTCAAGGGTTAAAAAATGCATAATTGAAATGAGGGTTATCCAAATCTATTCCAAATTTTCTACTGAACATAATGTACAAATTTCATAAACATCGCCCAAATGCACAAGTGTCCAGGATCCAGCATATCGAGAAAAATTAAACTATTTTAGTATATTATATACTGTTATTGTTTGTTTACAATTTCACTGGCCCTCAGGGGTTGATTAAATGCATAATTAATATGAGGGTTATTCAAATCGATTCCAAATGTTCTACTGAACATTATGTACAAATTTCATAAACATCGCCCAAATGCACAAGTGTCCAGGATCCAGCATATCGAGAAAAATTAAACTATTTTAGTATATTATATACTGTTATTGTTTGTTTACTATTTCACTGGCCCTCAAGGGTTGTAAAAATGCAAAATTGAAATGAGGGTTATTCAAATCGATTCCAAATGTTCTACTGAACATTATGTACAAATTTCATAATTATCGCCCAAATGCACAAGTGTCCAGGATCCAGCATATCGAGAAAAATTGAACTATTTGTGTATATTATTAATTGTTGTTGTTTGTTTACTATTTCACTGGCCCTCAAGGGTTAAAAATGCATAATTGAAATGAGGGTTATCCAAATCTATTCCAAATTTTCTACTGAACATTTTGTACAAATTTCATAAACATCATCTAAATTCCCAAGTGTCCACCCACGATCCAGCATATCGAGAAAAATTGAACTATTTGTGTATATTATTAATTGTTGTTGTTTGTTTACAATTTCACTGGCCCTCAGGGGTTGATTAAATGCATAATCAATATGAGGGTTATTCAAATCGATTCCAAATGTTCTACTGAACATTATGTACAAATTTCATAATCATCGCCCAAATGCACAAGTGTCCAGGATCCAGCATATCGAGAAAAATTGAACTATTTTAGTATATTATATATTGTTATTGTTTGTTTACTAATTCACTGGCCCTCAAAGGTTGATTAAATGCATAATTGAAATGAAGGTTATTTAAATCGATTCCAAATATTCTACTGAACATTTTGTACAAATTTCATAAACATCACCTAAATTCCCAAGTGTCCAGGATCCAGCATATCGAGAAAAATTGAACTATTTGTGCATATTATTAATTGTTGTTGTTTGTTTACTATTTCACTGGCCCTCAAGGGTTTTAAAAATGCATAATTGAAATGAGATTTATCCAAATATATTCCAAATTTTCTACTGAACATTTTGTACAAATTTCATAAACATCATCTAAATTCCCAAGTGTCCAGGATCCAGCATATCGAGAAAAATTGAACTATTTTAGTATATTATATATTGTTATTGTTTGTTTACTATTTCACTGGCCCTCAAAGGTTGATTAAATGCATTATTGAAATGAAGGTTATTTAAATCGATTCCAAATATTCTACTGAACATTTTGTACAAATTTCATAAACATCACCTAAATTCCCAAGTGTCCAGGATCAGCATATCGAGAAAAATTGAACTATTTGTGTATATTATTAATTGTTGTTGTTTGTTTACTATTTCACTGGCCCTCGAGGGTTTTAAAAATGCATAATTGAAATGAGGTTTATCCAAATATATTCCAAATTTTCTACTGAACATTTTGTACAAATTTCATAAACATCACCTAAATTCCCAAGTGTCCAGGATCCAGCATATCGAGAAAAATTGAACTATTTTAGTATATTATATATTGTTATTATTTGTTTACTATTTCACTGGCCCTCAAGGGTTGATTAAATGCATAATTGAAATGAAGGTTATTTTAATCGATTCCAAATATTCTACTGAACATTTTGTACAAATTTCATAATGATCGCCTTAAAGCCCAGGTGTCCAAGATCCAGCATATCGAGAAAACTCGTACTATTTGAGTATATTATATATTGTTGTTGTTTGTTTACAATTTCACTGGCCCTCAAGGGTTGAAAAAATGCAAAATTGAAATGAGGGATATTCAAATCGATTCCAAATGTTCTACTGAACATTATGTACAAATTTCATAATCATCGCCCAAATGCACAAGTGTCCAGGATCCAGCATATCGAGAAAAATTGAACTATTTGTGTATATTATTAATTGTTGTAGTTTGTTTACTATTTCACTGGCCCTCAAGGGTTTTTAATAATGCATAATTGAAATGAGGGTTATCCAAATATATTCCAAATTTTCTACTGAACATTTTGTACAAATTTCATAAACATCATCTAAATTCCCAAGTGTCCAGGATCCAGCATATCGAGAAAAATTGAACTATTTTAGTATATTATTAATTGTTGTTGTTTGTTTACTATTTCACTGGCCCTCAAGGGTTAAAAAATGCATAATTGAAATGAGGGTTATCCAAATCTATTCCAAATTTTCTACTGAACATAATGTACAAATTTCATAAACATCGCCCAAATGCACAAGTGTCCAGGATCCAGCATATCGAGAAAAATTAAACTATTTTAGTATATTATATACTGTTATTGTTTGTTTACAATTTCACTGGCCCTCAGGGGTTGATTAAATGCATAATTAATATGAGGGTTATTCAAATCGATTCCAAATGTTCTACTGAACATTATGTACAAATTTCATAAACATCGCCCAAATGCACAAGTGTCCAGGATCCAGCATATCGAGAAAAATTAAACTATTTTAGTATATTATATACTGTTATTGTTTGTTTACTATTTCACTGGCCCTCAAGGGTTGTAAAAATGCAAAATTGAAATGAGGGTTATTCAAATCGATTCCAAATGTTCTACTGAACATTATGTACAAATTTCATAATTATCGCCCAAATGCACAAGTGTCCAGGATCCAGCATATCGAGAAAAATTGAACTATTTGTGTATATTATTAATTGTTGTTGTTTGTTTACTATTTCACTGGCCCTCAAGGGTTTTAAAAATGCATAATTGAAATGAGGGTTATCCAAATCTATTCCAAATTTTCTACTGAACATTTTGTACAAATTTCATAAACATCATCTAAATTCCCAAGTGTCCAGGATCCAGCATATCGAGAAAAATTGAACTATTTTAGTATATTATATATTGTTATTGTTTGTTTACTATTTCACTGGCCCTCAAAGGTTGATTAAATGCATAATTGAAATGAAGGTTATTTAAATCGATTCCAAATATTCTACTGAACATTTTGTACAAATTTCATAAACATCACCTAAATTCCCAAGTGTCCAGGATCCAGCATATCGAGAAAAATTGAACTATTTGTGTATATTATTAATTGTTGTTGTTTGTTTACTATTTCACTGGCCCTCGAGGGTTTTAAAAATGCATAATTGAAATGAGGTTTATCCAAATATATTCCAAATTTTCTACTGAACATTTTGTACAAATTTCATAAACATCACCTAAATTCCCAAGTGTCCAGGATCCAGCATATCGAGAAAAATTGAACTATTTTAGTATATTATATATTGTTATTATTTGTTTACTATTTCACTGGCCCTCAAGGGTTGATTAAATGCATAATT
The DNA here is from genome assembly GCA_034509805.1 of Sipha maydis. Taxonomy (NCBI): domain Eukaryota; kingdom Metazoa; phylum Arthropoda; class Insecta; order Hemiptera; family Aphididae; genus Sipha; species Sipha maydis. The sequence goes on along the minus strand of JASXSY010002999.1, from coordinate 25,749 downwards.
GAAATGAAGGTTATTTTAATCGATTCCAAATATTCTACTGAACATTTTGTACAAATTTCATAATGATCGCCTTAAAGCCCAGGTGTCCAAGATCCAGCATATCGAGAAAACTCGTACTATTTGAGTATATTATATATTGTTGTTGTTTGTTTACAATTTCACTGGCCCTCAAGGGTTGTAAAAATGCAAAATTGAAATGAGGGATATTCAAATCGATTCCAAATGTTCTACTGAACATTATGTACAAATTTCATAATCATCGCCCAAATGCACAAGTGTCCAGGATCCAGCATATCGAGAAAAATTGAACTATTTGTGTATATTATTAATTGTTGTAGTTTGTTTACTATTTCACTGGCCCTCAAGGGTTTTTAAAAATGCATAATTGAAATGAGGGTTATCCAAATATATTCCAAATTTTCTACTGAACATTTTGTACAAATTTCATAAACATCGCCCAAATGCACAAGTGTCCAGGATCCAGCATATCGAGAAAAATTGAACTATTTGTGTATATTATTAATTGTTGTTGTTTGTTTACTATTTCACTGGCCCTCAAGGGTTAAAAAATGCATAATTGAAATGAGGGTTATCCAAATCTATTCCAAATTTTCTACTGAACATAATGTACAAATTTCATAAACATCGCCCAAATGCACAAGTGTCCAGGATCCAGCATATCGAGAAAAATTAAACTATTTTAGTATATTATATACTGTTATTGTTTGTTTACAATTTCACTGGCCCTCAGGGGTTGATTAAATGCATAATTAATATGAGGGTTATTCAAATCGATTCCAAATGTTCTACTGAACATTATGTACAAATTTCATAAACATCGCCCAAATGCACAAGTGTCCAGGATCCAGCATATCGAGAAAAATTAAACTATTTTAGTATATTATATACTGTTATTGTTTGTTTACTATTTCACTGGCCCTCAAGGGTTGTAAAAATGCAAAATTGAAATGAGGGTTATTCAAATCGATTCCAAATGTTCTACTGAACATTATGTACAAATTTCATAATTATCGCCCAAATGCACAAGTGTCCAGGATCCAGCATATCGAGAAAAATTGAACTATTTGTGTATATTATTAATTGTTGTTGTTTGTTTACTATTTCACTGGCCCTCAAGGGTTAAAAAATGCATAATTGAAATGAGGGTTATCCAAATCTATTCCAAATTTTCTACTGAACATTTTGTACAAATTTCATAAACATCATCTAAATTCCCAAGTGTCCACGATCCAGCATATCGAGAAAAATTGAACTATTTGTGTATATTATTAATTGTTGTTGTTTGTTTACAATTTCACTGGCCCTCAGGGGTTGATTAAATGCATAATCAATATGAGGGTTATTCAAATCGATTCCAAATGTTCTACTGAACATTATGTACAAATTTCATAATCATCGCCCAAATGCACAAGTGTCCAGGATCCAGCATATCGAGAAAAATTGAACTATTTTAGTATATTATATATTGTTATTGTTTGTTTACTAATTCACTGGCCCTCAAAGGTTGATTAAATGCATAATTGAAATGAAGGTTATTTAAATCGATTCCAAATATTCTACTGAACATTTTGTACAAATTTCATAAACATCACCTAAATTCCCAAGTGTCCAGGATCCAGCATATCGAGAAAAATTGAACTATTTGTGCATATTATTAATTGTTGTTGTTTGTTTACTATTTCACTGGCCCTCAAGGGTTTTAAAAATGCATAATTGAAATGAGATTTATCCAAATATATTCCAAATTTTCTACTGAACATTTTGTACAAATTTCATAAACATCATCTAAATTCCCAAGTGTCCAGGATCCAGCATATCGAGAAAAATTGAACTATTTTAGTATATTATATATTGTTATTGTTTGTTTACTATTTCACTGGCCCTCAAAGGTTGATTAAATGCATTATTGAAATGAAGGTTATTTAAATCGATTCCAAATATTCTACTGAACATTTTGTACAAATTTCATAAACATCACCTAAATTCCCAAGTGTCCAGGATCCAGCATATCGAGAAAAATTGAACTATTTGTGTATATTATTAATTGTTGTTGTTTGTTTACTATTTCACTGGCCCTCGAGGGTTTTAAAAATGCATAATTGAAATGAGGTTTATCCAAATATATTCCAAATTTTCTACTGAACATTTTGTACAAATTTCATAAACATCACCTAAATTCCCAAGTGTCCAGGATCCAGCATATCGAGAAAAATTGAACTATTTTAGTATATTATATATTGTTATTATTTGTTTACTATTTCACTGGCCCTCAAGGGTTGATTAAATGCATAATTGAAATGAAGGTTATTTTAATCGATTCCAAATATTCTACTGAACATTTTGTACAAATTTCATAATGATCGCCTTAAAGCCCAGGTGTCCAAGATCCAGCATATCGAGAAAACTCGTACTATTTGAGTATATTATATATTGTTGTTGTTTGTTTACAATTTCACTGGCCCTCAAGGGTTGAAAAAATGCAAAATTGAAATGAGGGATATTCAAATCGATTCCAAATGTTCTACTGAACATTATGTACAAATTTCATAATCATCGCCCAAATGCACAAGTGTCCAGGATCCAGCATATCGAGAAAAATTGAACTATTTGTGTATATTATTAATTGTTGTAGTTTGTTTACTATTTCACTGGCCCTCAAGGGTTTTTAATAATGCATAATTGAAATGAGGGTTATCCAAATATATTCCAAATTTTCTACTGAACATTTTGTACAAATTTCATAAACATCATCTAAATTCCCAAGTGTCCAGGATCCAGCATATCGAGAAAAATTGAACTATTTTAGTATATTTTAAATTGTTGTTGATTGTTTACAATTTCACTGGCCCTCAAGGGTTGATTAAATGCATAATTAATATAAGGGTTATTCAAATAGATTCCAAATGTTCTACTGAATATTTTGTACAAATTTTATAATGATCGCCTTAAAGCCCAGGTGTCCAAGATCCAGCATATCGAGAAAACTCGTACTATTTGAGTATATTATATATTGTTGTTGTTTGTTTACAATTAATTGGCCCTCAAGGGTTGTAAAAATGCAAAATTGAAATGAGGGTTATTCAAATCGATTCCAAATGTTCTACTGAACATTATGTACAAATTTCATAATTATCGCCCAAATGCACAAGTGTCCAGGATCCAGCATATCGAGAAAAATTGAACTATTTGTGTATATTATTAATTGTTGTTGTTTGTTTACTATTTCACTGGCCCTCAAGGGTTTTAAAAATGCATAATTGAAATGAGGGTTATCCAAATCTATTCCAAATTTTCTACTGAACATTTTGTACAAATTTCATAAACATCATCTAAATTCCCAAGTGTCCAGGATCCAGCATATCGAGAAAAATTGAACTATTTGTGTATATTATTAATTGTTGTTGTTTGTTTACTATTTCACTGGCCCTCAAGGGTTAAAAAATGCATAATTGAAATGAGGGTTATCCAAATCTATTCCAAATTTTCTACTGAACATTTTGTACAAATTTCATAAACATCATCTAAATTCCCAAGTGTCCAGGATCCAGCATATCGAGAAAAATTGAACTATTTGAGTATATTATATACTGTTGTTGTTTGTTTACAATTTCACTGGCCCTCAGGGGTTGATTAAATGCATAATTAATATAAGGGTTATTCAAATCGATTCCAAATGTTCTACTGAACATTATGTACAAATTTCATAATCATCGCCCAAATGCACAAGTGTCCAGGATCCAGCATATCGAGAAAAATTGAACTATTTTAGTATATTATATATTGTTATTGTTTGTTTACTATTTCACTGGCCCTCAAAGGTTGATTAAATGCATAATTGAAATGAAGGTTATTTAAATCGATTCCAAATATTCTACTGAACATTTTGTACAAATTTCATAAACATCACCTAAATTCCCAAGTGTCCAGGATCCAGCATATCGAGAAAAATTGAACTATTTGTGTATATTATTAATTGTTGTTGTTTGTTTACTATTTCACTGGCCCTCAAAGGTTGATTAAATGCATAATTGAAATGAAGGTTATTTAAATCGATTCCAAATATTCTACTGAACATTTTGTACAAATTTCATAAACATCACCTAAATTCCCAAGTGTCCAGGATCCAGCATATCGAGAAAAATTGAACTATTTGTGTATATTATTAATTGTTGTTTTTTGTTTACTATTTCACTGGCCCTCGAGGGTTTTAAAAATGCATAATTGAAATGAGATTTATCCAAATATATTCCAAATTTTCTACTGAACATTTTGTACAAATTTCATAAACATCACCTAAATTCCCAAGTGTCCAGGATCCAGCATATCGAGAAAAATTGAACTATTTTAGTATATTATATATTGTTATTATTTGTTTACTATTTCACTGGCCCTCAAGGGTTGATTAAATGCATAATTAATATGAAGGTTATTCAAATCGACTCCAAATGTTCTACTGAACATTATGTACAAATTTCATAAACATCGCCCAAATGCACAAGTGTCTAGGATCCAGCATATCGAGAAAAATTAAACTATTTTAGTATATTATATATTGTTATTGTTTGTTTACTATTTCACTGGCCCTCAAGGGTTGATTAAACGCATAATTGAAATGAATGTTATTCAAATCGATTCCAAATGTTCTACTGAACATTTTGAATAAATTTCATAAAAATCGCCCATATGCCCAAGTGTCCAGGATCCAGCATATCGAGAAAAATTGAACTATTTGAGTATATTTTAAATTGTTGTTGATTGTTTACTATTTCACTGGCCCTCAAAGGTTGATTAAATGCATAATTGAAATGAAGGTTATTTAAATCGATTCCAAATATTCTACTGAACATTTTGTACAAATTTCATAAACATCACCTAAATTCCCAAGTGTCCAGGATCCAGCATATCGAGAAAAATTGAACTATTTGTGTATATTATTAATTGTTGTTGTTTGTTTACTATTTCACTGGCCCTCGAGGGTTTTAAAAATGCATAATTGAAATGAGATTTATCCAAATATATTCCAAATTTTCTACTGAACATTTTGTACAAATTTCATAAACATCACCTAAATTCCCAAGTGTCCAGGATCCAGCATATCGAGAAAAATTGAACTATTTTAGTATATTATATATTGTTATTATTTGTTTACTATTTCACTGGCCCTCAAGGGTTGATTAAATGCATAATTAATATGAAGGTTATTCAAATCGATTCCAAATGTTCTACTGAACATTATGTACAAATTTCATAAACATCGCCCAAATGCACAAGTGTCTAGGATCCAGCATATCGAGAAAAATTAAACTATTTTAGTATATTATATATTGTTATTGTTTGTTTACTATTTCACTGGCCCTCAAGGGTTGATTAAACGCATAATTGAAATGAATGTTATTCAAATCGATTCCAAATGTTCTACTGAACATTTTGAATAAATTTCATAAAAATCGCCCATATGCCCAAGTGTCCAGGATCCAGCATATCGAGAAAAATTGAACTATTTGAGTATATTTTAAATTGTTGTTGATTGTTTACAATTTCACTGGCCCTCAAGGGTTGATTAAATGCATAATTTAAATGAGGGTAATTCAAATCGATTCCAAATGTTCTACTGAACCTTATGTACAAATTTCATAAATATCGCCCAAATGCACAAGTGTCCAGGATCCAGCATATCGAGAAAAATTGAACTATTTGTGTATATTATTAATTGTTGTTGTTTGTTTACTATTTCACTGGCCCTCAAGGGTTTAAAAATGCATAATTGAAATGAGGGTTATCCAAATCTATTCCAAATTTTCTACTGAACATTTTGTACAAATTTCATAAACATCATCTAAATTCCCAAGTGTCCAGGATCCAGCATATCGAGAAAAATTGAACTATTTTAGTATATTATATATTGTTATTGTTTGTTTACAATTAATTGGCCCTCAAGGGTTGTAAAAATGCAAAATTGAAATGAGGGTTATTCAAATCGATTCCAAATGTTCTACTAAACATTATGTACAAATTTCATAATCATCGCCCAAATGCACAAGTGTCCAGGATCCAGCATATCAAAAAAATTGAACTATTTGTGTATATTATTAATTGTTGTTGTTTGTTTACTATTTCACTGGCCCACAAGGGTTTTAAAAATGCATAATTGAAATGAGGGTTATCCAAATCTATTCCAAATTTTCTACTGAACATTTTGTACAAATTTCATAAACATCATCTAAATTCCCAAGTGTCCAGGATCCAGCATATCGAGAAAAATTGAACTATTTGAGTATATTATATACTGTTGTTGTTTGTTTACAATTTCACTGGCCCTCAGGGGTTAATTAAATGCATAATTAATATGAGGGTTATTCAAATCTATTCCAAATTTTTTACTGAACATTTTGTACAAATTTCATAAAGATCGCCTTAAAGCCCAGGTGTCCAAGATCCAGCATATCGAGAAAACTCGTAATATTTGAGTATATTATATATTGTTGTTGTTTGTTTACAATTATACTGGCCATCAGGGGTTGATTAAATGCCTAATTAATATAAGGGTTATTCAAATAGATTCCAAATGTTCTACTGAATATTTTGTACAAATTTCATAAAGATCGCCTTAAAGCCCAGGTGTCCAAGATCCAGCATATCGAGAAAACTCGTACTATTTGAGTATATTATATATTGTTGTTGTTTGTTTACAATTAATTGGCCCTCAAGGGTTGTAAAAATGCAAAATTGAAATGAGGGTTATTCAAATCGATTCCAAATGTTCTACTGAACATTATGTACAAATTTCATAATTATCGCCCAAATGCACAAGTGTCCAGGATCCAGCATATCGAGAAAAATTGAACTATTTGTGTATATTATTAATTGTTGTTGTATGTTTACTATTTCACTGGCCCTCAAGGGTTTTAAAAATGCATAATTGAAATGAGGGTTATCCAAATCTATTCCAAATTTTCTACTGAACATTTTGTACAAATTTCATAAACATCATCTAAATTCCCAAGTGTCCAGGATCCAGCATATAGAGAAAAATTGAACTATTTGTGTATATTATTAATTGTTGTTGTTTGTTTACTATTTCACTGGCCCTCAAGGGTTTAAAAATGCATAATTGAAATGAGGGTTATCCAAATCTATTCCAAATTTTCTACTGAACATTTTGTACAAATTTCATAAACATCATCTAAATTCCCAAGTGTCCAGGATCCAGCATATCGAGAAAAATTGAACTATTTGTGTATATTATTAATTGTTGTTGTTTGTTTACTATTTCACTGGCCCTCGAGGGTTTTAAAAATGCATAATTGAAATGAGGGTTATCCAAATCTATTCCAAATTTTCTACTGAACATTTTGTACAAATTTCATAAACATCATCTAAATTCCCAAGTGTCCACGATCCAGCATATCGAGAAAAATTGAACTATTTGTGTATATTATTAATTGTTGTTGTTTGTTTACAATTTCACTGGCCCTCAGGGGTTGATTAAATGCATAATCAATATGAGGGTTATTCAAATCGATTCCAAATGTTCTACTGAACATTATGTACAAATTTCATAATCATCGCCCAAATGCACAAGTGTCCAGGATCCAGCATATCGAGAAAAATTGAACTATTTTAGTATATTATATATTGTTATTGTTTGTTTACTAATTCACTGGCCCTCAAAGGTTGATTAAATGCATAATTGAAATGAAGGTTATTTAAATCGATTCCAAATATTCTACTGAACATTTTGTACAAATTTCATAAACATCACCTAAATTCCCAAGTGTCCAGGATCCAGCATATCGAGAAAAATTGAACTATTTGTGCATATTATTAATTGTTGTTGTTTGTTTACTATTTCACTGGCCCTCAAGGGTTTTAAAAATGCATAATTGAAATGAGATTTATCCAAATATATTCCAAATTTTCTACTGAACATTTTGTACAAATTTCATAAACATCACCTAAATTCCCAAGTGTCCAGGATCCAGCATATCGAGAAAAATTGAACTATTTTAGTATATTATATATTGTTATTATTTGTTTACTATTTCACTGGCCCTCAAGGGTTGATTAAATGCATAATTGAAATGAAGGTTATTTTAATCGATTCCAAATATTCTACTGAACATTTTGTACAAATTTCATAATGATCGCCTTAAAGCCCAGGTGTCCAAGATCCAGCATATCGAGAAAACTCGTACTATTTGAGTATATTATATATTGTTGTTGTTTGTTTACAATTTCACTGGCCCTCAAGGGTTGAAAAAATGCAAAATTGAAATGAGGGATATTCAAATCGATTCCAAATATTCTACTGAACATTATGTACAAATTTCATAATCATCGCCCAAATGCACAAGTGTCCAGGATCCAGCATATCGAGAAAAATTGAACTATTTGTGTATATTATTAATTGTTGTAGTTTGTTTACTATTTCACTGGCCCTCAAGGGTTTTTAATAATGCATAATTGAAATGAGGGTTATCCAAATATATTCCAAATTTTCTACTGAACATTTTGTACAAATTTCATAAACATCATCTAAATTCCCAAGTGTCCAGGATCCAGCATATCGAGAAAAATTGAACTATTTTAGTATATTTTAAATTGTTGTTGATTGTTTACAATTTCACTGGCCCTCAAGGGTTGATTAAATGCATAATTAATATAAGGGTTATTCAAATAGATTCCAAATGTTCTACTGAATATTTTGTACAAATTTTATAATGATCGCCTTAAAGCCCAGGTGTCCAAGATCCAGCATATAGAGAAAACTCGTACTATTTGAGTATATTATATATTGTTGTTGTTTGTTTACAATTAATTGGCCCTCAAGGGTTGTAAAAATGCAAAATTGAAATGAGGGTTATTCAAATCGATTCCAAATGTTCTACTGAACATTATGTACAAATTTCATAATTATCGCCCAAATGCACAAGTGTCCAGGATCCAGCATATCGAGAAAAATTGAACTATTTGTGTATATTATTAATTGTTGTTGTTTGTTTACTATTTCACTGGCCCTCAAGGGTTTTAAAAATGCATAATTGAAATGAGGGTTATCCAAATCTATTCCAAATTTTCTACTGAACATTTTGTACAAATTTCATAAACATCATCTAAATTCCCAAGTGTCCAGGATCCAGCATATCGAGAAAAATTGAACTATTTGTGTATATTATTAATTGTTGTTGTTTGTTTACTATTTCACTGGCCCTCAGGGGTTGATTAAATGCATAATTAATATGAGGGTTATTTAAATCGATTCCAAATGTTCTACTGAACATTTCGTACAAATTTCATAAACATCACCTAAATTCCCAAGTGTCCAGGATCCAGCATATCGAGAAAAATTGAACTATTTGAGTATATTATATACTGTTGTTGTTTGTTTACAATTTCACTGGCCCTCAGGGGTTGATTAAATGCATAATTAATATAAGGGTTATTCAAATCGATTCCAAATGTTCTACTGAACATTATGTACAAATTTCATAAACATCGCCCAAATGCACAAGTGTCCAGGATCCAGCATATCGAGAAAAATTGAACTATTTGTGTATATTATTAATTGTTGTTGTTTGTTTACTATTTCACTGGCCCTCAAGGGTTTTAAAAATGCATAATTGAAATGAGGGTTATCCAAATCGATTCCAAATATTCTACTGAACATTTTGTACAAATTTCATAAACATCACCTAAATTCCCAAGTGTCCAGGATCCAGCATATCGAGAAAAATTGAACTATTTGAGTATATTTTAAATTGTTGTTGATTGTTTACTATTTCACTGGCCCTCAAAGGTTGATTAAATGCATAATTGAAATGAAGGTTATTTAAATCGATTCCAAATATTCTACTGAACATTTTGTACAAATTTCATAAACATCACCTAAATTCCCAAGTGTCCAGGATCCAGCATATCGAGAAAAATTGAACTATTTGTGTATATTATTAATTGTTGTTGTTTGTTTACTATTTCACTGGCCCTCGAGGGTTTTAAAAATGCATAATTGAAATGAGATTTATCCAAATATATTCCAAATTTTCTACTGAACATTTTGTACAAATTTCATAAACATCACCTAAATTCCCAAGTGTCCAGGATCCAGCATATCGAGAAAAATTGAACTATTTTAGTATATTATATATTGTTATTATTTGTTTACTATTTCACTGGCCCTCAAGGGTTGATTAAATGCATAATTAATATGAAGGTTATTCAAATCGATTCCAAATGTTCTACTGAACATTATGTACAAATTTCATAAACATCGCCCAAATGCACAAGTGTCTAGGATCCAGCATATCGAGAAAAATTAAACTATTTTAGTATATTATATATTGTTATTGTTTGTTTACTATTTCACTGGCCCTCAAGGGTTGATTAAACGCATAATTGAAATGAATGTTATTCAAATCGATTCCAAATGTTCTACTGAACATTTTGAATAAATTTCATAAAAATCGCCCATATGCCCAAGTGTCCAGGATCCAGCATATCGAGAAAAATTGAACTATTTGAGTATATTTTAAATTGTTGTTGATTGTTTACAATTTCACTGGCCCTCAAGGGTTGATTAAATGCATAATTTAAATGAGGGTTATTCAAATCGATTCCAAATGTTCTACTGAACATTATGTACAAATTTCATAATCATCGCCCAAATGCACAAGTGTCCAGGATCCAGCATATCGAGAAAAATTGAACTATTTGTGTATATTATTAATTGTTGTTGTTTGTTTACTATTTCACTGGCCCTCGAGGGTTTTAAAAATGCATAATTGAAATGAGGGTTATCCAAATCTATTCCAAATTTTCTACTGAACATTTTGTACAAATTTCATAAACATCATCTAAATTCCCAAGTGTCCAGGATCCAGCATATCGAGAAAAATTGAACTATTTTAGTATATTATATATTGTTATTGTTTGTTTACTATTTCACTGGCCCTCAAAGGTTGATTAAATGCATTATTGAAATGAAGGTTATTTAAATCGATTCCAAATATTCTACTGAACATTTTGTACAAATTTCATAAACATCACCTAAATTCCCAAGTGTCCAGGATCCAGCATATCGAGAAAAATTGAACTATTTGTGTATATTATTAATTGTTGTTGTTTGTTTACTATTTCACTGGCCCTCGAGGGTTTTAAAAATGCATAATTGAAATGAGGTTTATCCAAATATATTCCAAATTTTCTACTGAACATTTTGTACAAATTTCATAAACATCACCTAAATTCCCAAGTGTCCAGGATCCAGCATATCGAGAAAAATTGAACTATTTTAGTATATTATATATTGTTATTATTTGTTTACTATTTCACTGGCCCTCAAGGGTTGATTAAATGCATAATTGAAATGAAGGTTATTTTAATCGATTCCAAATATTCTACTGAACATTTTGTACAAATTTCATAATGATCGCCTTAAAGCCCAGGTGTCCAAGATCCAGCATATCGAGAAAACTCGTACTATTTGAGTATATTATATATTGTTGTTGTTTGTTTACAATTTCACTGGCCCTCAAGGGTTGTAAAAATGCAATATTGAAATGAGGGATATTCAAATCGATTCCAAATGTTCTACTGAACATTATGTACAAATTTCATAATCATCGCCCAAATGCACAAGTGTCCAGGATCCAGCATATCGAGAAAAATTGAACTATTTGTGTATATTATTAATTGTTGTTGTTTGTTTACTATTTCACTGGCCCTCAAGGGTTTTAAAAATGCATAATTGAAATGAGGGTTATCCAAATATATTCCAAATTTTCTACTGAACATTTTGTACAAATTTCATAAACATCACCTAAATTCCCAAGTGTCCAGGATCCAGCATACCGAGAAAAATTGAACTATTTGAGTATATTATATATTGTTGTTGTTTGTTTACAATTTCACTGGCCCTCAGGGGTTGATTAAATGCATAATTAATATGAGGGTTATTCAAATCGATTCCAAATGTTCTACTGAACATTATGTACAAATTTCATAAACATCGCCCAAATGCACAAGTGTCCAGGATCCAGCATATCGAGAAAAATTGAACTATTTTAGTATATTATATATTGTTGTTGTTTTTTTACAATTATACTGGCAATCAGGGGTTGATTAAATGCATAATTAATATAAGGGTTATTCAAATAGATTCCAAATGTTCTACTGAATATTTTGTACAAATTTTATAATGATCGCCTTAAAGCCCAGGTGTCCAAGATCCAGCATATCGAGAAAACTCGTACTATTTGAGTATATTATATATTGTTGTTGTTTGTTTACAATTAATTGGCCCTCAAGGGTTGTAAAAATGCAAAATTGAAATGAGGGTTATTCAAATATATTCCAAATGTTCTACTGAACATTATGTACAAATTTCATAAACATCGCCCAAATGCACAAGTGTCCAGGATCCAGCATATCGAAAAAAATTGAACTATTTGTGTATATTATTAATTGTTGTTGTTTGTTTACTATTTCACTGGCCCTCAAGGGTTTTAAAAATGCATAATTGAAATGAGGGTTATCCAAATCGATTCCAAATATTCTACTGAACATTTTGTACAAATTTCATAAACATCACCTAAATTCCCAAGTGTCCAGGATCCAGCATATCGAGAAAAATTGAACTATTTGAGTATATTTTAAATTGTTGTTGATTGTTTACTATTTCACTGGCCCTCAAAGGTTGATTAAATGCATAATTGAAATGAAGGTTATTTAAATCGATTCCAAATATTCTACTGAACATTTTGTACAAATTTCATAAACATCACCTAAATTCCCAAGTGTCCAGGATCCAGCATATCGAGAAAAATTGAACTATTTGTGTATATTATTAATTGTTGTTGTTTGTTTACTATTTCACTGGCCCTCGAGGGTTTTAAAAATGCATAATTGAAATGAGATTTATCCAAATATATTCCAAATTTTCTACTGAACATTTTGTACAAATTTCATAAACATCACCTAAATTCCCAAGTGTCCAGGATCCAGCATATCGAGAAAAATTGAACTATTTTAGTATATTATATATTGTTATTATTTGTTTACTATTTCACTGGCCCTCAAGGGTTGATTAAATGCATAATTAATATGAAGGTTATTCAAATCGATTCCAAATGTTCTACTGAACATTATGTACAAATTTCATAAACATCGCCCAAATGCACAAGTGTCTAGGATCCAGCATATCGAGAAAAATTAAACTATTTTAGTATATTATATATTGTTATTGTTTGTTTACTATTTCACTGGCCCTCAAGGGTTGATTAAACGCATAATTGAAATGAATGTTATTCAAATCGATTCCAAATGTTCTACTGAACATTTTGAATAAATTTCATAAAAATCGCCCATATGCCCAAGTGTCCAGGATCCAGCATATCGAGAAAAATTGAACTATTTGAGTATATTTTAAATTGTTGTTGATTGTTTACAATTTCACTGGCCCTCAAGGGTTGATTAAATGCATAATTTAAATGAGGGTAATTCAAATCGATTCCAAATGTTCTACTGAACCTTATGTACAAATTTCATAAATATCGCCCAAATGCACAAGTGTCCAGGATCCAGCATATCGAGAAAAATTGAACTATTTGTGTATATTATTAATTGTTGTTGTTTGTTTACTATTTCACTGGCCCTCAAGGGTTTAAAAATGCATAATTGAAATGAGGGTTATCCAAATCTATTCCAAATTTTCTACTGAACATTTTGTACAAATTTCATAAACATCATCTAAATTCCCAAGTGTCCAGGATCCAGCATATCGAGAAAAATTGAACTATTTTAGTATATTATATATTGTTATTGTTTGTTTACTATTTCACTGGCCCTCAAGGGTTGATTAAATGCATAATTGAAATGAAGGTTATTTAAATCGATTCCAAATATTCTACTGAACATTTTGTACAAATTTCATAAACATCACCTAAATTCCCAAGTGTCCAGGATCCAGCATATCGAGAAAAATTGAACTATTTGTGTATATTATTAATTGTTGTTGTTTGTTTACTATTTCACTGGCCCTCGAGGGTTTTAAAAATGCATAATTGAAATGAGGGTTATCCAAATCTATTCCAAATTTTCTACTGAACATTTTGTACAAATTTCATAAACATCATCTAAATTCCCAAGTGTCCAGGATCCAGCATATCGAGAAAAATTGAACTATTTTAGTATATTATATATTGTTATTGTTTGTTTACTATTTCACTGGCCCTCAAAGGTTGATTAAATGCATTATTGAAATGAAGGTTATTTAAATCGATTCCAAATATTCTACTGAACATTTTGTACAAATTTCATAAACATCACCTAAATTCCCAAGTGTCCAGGATCCAGCATATCGAGAAAAATTGAACTATTTGTGTATATTATTAATTGTTGTTGTTTGTTTACTATTTCACTGGCCCTCGAGGGTTTTAAAAATGCATAATTGAAATGAGGTTTATCCAAATATATTCCAAATTTTCTACTGAACATTTTGTACAAATTTCATAAACATCACCTAAATTCCCAAGTGTCCAGGATCCAGCATATCGAGAAAAATTGAACTATTTTAGTATATTATATATTGTTATTATTTGTTTACTATTTCACTGGCCCTCAAGGGTTGATTAAATGCATAATTGAAATGAAGGTTATTTTAATCGATTCCAAATATTCTACTGAACATTTTGTACAAATTTCATAATGATCGCCTTAAAGCCCAGGTGTCCAAGATCCAGCATATCGAGAAAACTCGTACTATTTGAGTATATTATATATTGTTGTTGTTTGTTTACAATTTCACTGGCCCTCAAGGGTTGTAAAAATGCAATATTGAAATGAGGGATATTCAAATCGATTCCAAATGTTCTACTGAACATTATGTACAAATTTCATAATCATCGCCCAAATGCACAAGTGTCCAGGATCCAGCATATCGAGAAAAATTGAACTATTTGTGTATATTATTAATTGTTGTTGTTTGTTTACTATTTCACTGGCCCTCAAGGGTTTTAAAAATGCATAATTGAAATGAGGGTTATCCAAATATATTCCAAATTTTCTACTGAACATTTTGTACAAATTTCATAAACATCACCTAAATTCCCAAGTGTCCAGGATCCAGCATACCGAGAAAAATTGAACTATTTGAGTATATTATATATTGTTGTTGTTTGTTTACAATTTCACTGGCCCTCAGGGGTTGATTAAATGCATAATTAATATGAGGGTTATTCAAATCGATTCCAAATGTTCTACTGAACATTATGTACAAATTTCATAAACATCGCCCAAATGCACAAGTGTCCAGGATCCAGCATATCGAGAAAAATTGAACTATTTTAGTATATTATATATTGTTGTTGTTTTTTTACAATTATACTGGCAATCAGGGGTTGATTAAATGCATAATTAATATAAGGGTTATTCAAATAGATTCCAAATGTTCTACTGAATATTTTGTACAAATTTTATAATGATCGCCTTAAAGCCCAGGTGTCCAAGATCCAGCATATCGAGAAAACTCGTACTATTTGAGTATATTATATATTGTTGTTGTTTGTTTACAATTAATTGGCCCTCAAGGGTTGTAAAAATGCAAAATTGAAATGAGGGTTATTCAAATATATTCCAAATGTTCTACTGAACATTATGTACAAATTTCATAAACATCGCCCAAATGCACAAGTGTCCAGGATCCAGCATATCGAAAAAAATTGAACTAATTTAGTATATTATATATTGTTATTGTTTGTTTACTATATCACTGGCCCTCAAGGGTTGATTAAATGCATAATTGAAATGAGGGTTATTCAAATCGATTCCAAATGTTCTACTGAATATTTTGTACAAATTTCATAAAGATCGCCTTAAAGCCCAGGTGTCCAAGATCCAGCATATCGAGAAAAATTGAACTATTTGTGTATATTATTAATTGTTGTTGTTTGTTTACTATTTCACTGGCCCTCAAGGGTTTTAAAAATGCATAATTGAAATGAGGGTTATCCAAATCTATTCCAAATTTTTTACTGAACATTTTGTACAAATTTCATAAACATCATCTAAATTCCCAAGTGTCCAGGATCCAGCATATCGAGAAAAATTGAACTATTTGAGTATATTATATATTGTTGTTGTTTGTTTACAAATTCACTGGCCCTCAGGGGTTGATTAAATGCATAATTAATATAAGGGTTATTCAAATCGATTCCAAATGTTCTACTGAACATTATGTACAAATTTCATAATCATCGCCCAAATGCACAAGTGTCCAGGATCCAGCATATCGAGAAAAATTGAACTATTTGTGTATATTATTAATTGTTGTGTTTTGTTTACTATTTCACTGGCCCTCAAGGGTTTTAAAAATGCATAATTGAAATGAGGGTTATCCAAATCGATTCCAAATATTCTACTGAACATTTTGTACAAATTTCATAAACATCACCTAAATTCCCAAGTGTCCAGGATCCAGCATATCGAGAAAAATTGAAGTATTTGTGTATATTATTAATTGTTGTTGTTTGTTTACTATTTCACTGGCCCTCGAGGGTTTTAAAAATGCATAATTGAAATGAGGTTTATCCAAATATATTCCAAATTTTCTACTGAACATTTTGTACAAATTTCATAAACATCACCTAAATTCCCAAGTGTCCAGGATCCAGCATATCGAGAAAAATTGAACTATTTTAGTATATTATATATTGTTATTATTTGTTTACTATTTCACTGGCCCTCAAGGGTTGATTAAATGCATAATTAATATGAGGGTTATTCAAATCGATTCCAAATGTTCTACTGAACAATATGTACAAATTTCATAAACATCGCCCAAATGCACAAGTGTCTAGGATCCAGCATATCGAGAAAAATTAAACTATTTTAGTATATTATATATTGTTATTGTTTGTTTACTATTTCACTGGCCCTCAAGGGTTGATTAAACGCATAATTGAAATGAATGTTATTCAAATCGATTCCAAATGTTCTACTGAACATTTTGAATAAATTTCATAAAAATCGCCCATATGCCCAAGTGTCCAGGATCCAGCATATCGAGAAAAATTGAACTATTTGTGTATATTATTAATTGTTGTTGTTTGTTTACTATTTCACTGGCCCTCAAGGGTTTAAAAATGCATAATTGAAATGAGGGTTATCCAAATCTATTCCAAATTTTCTACTGAACATTTTGTACAAATTTCATAAACATCACCTAAATTCCCAAGTGTCCAGGATCCAGCATATCGAGAAAAATTGAACTATTTTAGTATATTATATATTGTTATTATTTGTTTACTATTTCACTGGCCCTCAAGGGTTGATTAAATGCATAATTGAAATGAAGGTTATTTTAATCGATTCCAAATATTCTACTGAACATTTTGTACAAATTTCATAATGATCGCCTTAAAGCCCAGGTGTCCAAGATCCAGCATATCGAGAAAACTCGTACTATTTGAGTATATTATATATTGTTGTTGTTTGTTTACAATTTCACTGGCCCTCAAGGGTTGTAAAAATGCAATATTGAAATGAGGGATATTCAAATCGATTCCAAATGTTCTACTGAACATTATGTACAAATTTCATAATCATCGCCCAAATGCACAAGTGTCCAGGATCCAGCATATCGAGAAAAATTGAACTATTTGTGTATATTATTAATTGTTGTTGTTTGTTTACTATTTCACTGGCCCTCAAGGGTTTTAAAAATGCATAATTGAAATGAGGGTTATCCAAATATATTCCTAATTTTCTACTGAACATTTTGTACAAATTTCATAAACATCACCTAAATTCCCAAGTGTCCAGGATCCAGCATACCGAGAAAAATTGAACTATTTGAGTATATTATATATTGTTGTTGTTTGTTTACAATTTCACTGGCCCTCAGGGGTTGATTAAATGCATAATTAATATGAGGGTTATTCAAATCGATTCCAAATGTTCTACTGAACATTATGTACAAATTTCATAAACATCGCCCAAATGCACAAGTGTCCAGGATCCAGCATATCGAGAAAAATTGAACTATTTTAGTATATTATATATTGTTGTTGTTTGTTTACAATTATACTGGCAATCAGGGGTTGATTAAATGCATAATTAATATAAGGGTTATTCAAATAGATTCCAAATGTTCTACTGAATATTTTGTACAAATTTTATAATGATCGCCTTAAAGCCCAGGTGTCCAAGATCCAGCATATCGAGAAAACTCGTACTATTTGAGTATATTATATATTGTTGTTGTTTGTTTACAATTAATTGGCCCTCAAGGGTTGTAAAAATGCAAATTGAAATGAGGGTTATTCAAATATATTCCAAATGTTCTACTGAACATTATGTACAAATTTCATAAACATCGCCCAAATGCACAAGTGTCCAGGATCCAGCATATCGAAAAAAATTGAACTAATTTAGTATATTATATATTGTTATTGTTTGTTTACTATATCACTGGCCCTCAAGGGTTGATTAAATGCATAATTGAAATGAGGGTTATTCAAATCGATTCCAAATGTTCTACTGAATATTTTGTACAAATTTCATAAAGATCGCCCTAAAGCCCAGGTGTCCAAGATCCAGCATATCGAGAAAAATTGAACTATTTGTGTATATTATTAATTGTTGTTGTTTGTTTACTATTTCACTGGCCCTCAAGGGTTTTAAAAATGCATAATTGAAATGAGGGTTATCCAAATCTATTCCAAATTTTCTACTGAACATTTTGTACAAATTTCATAAACATCATCTAAATTCCCAAGTGTCCAGGATCCAGCATATCGAGAAAAATTGAACTATTTGAGTATATTATATATTGTTGTTGTTTGTTTACAAATTCACTGGCCCTCAGGGGTTGATTAAATGCATAATTAATATAAGGGTTATTCAAATCGATTCCAAATGTTCTACTGAACATTATGTACAAATTTCATAATCATCGCCCAAATGCACAAGTGTCCAGGATCCAGCATATCGAGAAAAATTGAACTATTTGTGTATATTATTAATTGTTGTGTTTTGTTTACTATTTCACTGGCCCTCAAGGGTTTTAAAAATGCATAATTGAAATGAGGGTTATCCAAATCGATTCCAAATATTCTACTGAACATTTTGTACAAATTTCATAAACATCACCTAAATTCCCAAGTGTCCAGGATCCAGCATATCGAGAAAAATTGAAGTATTTGTGTATATTATTAATTGTTGTTGTTTGTTTACTATTTCACTGGCCCTCGAGGGTTTTAAAAATGCATAATTGAAATGAGGTTTATCCAAATATATTCCAAATTTTCTACTGAACATTTTGTACAAATTTCATAAACATCACCTAAATTCCCAAGTGTCCAGGATCCAGCATATCGAGAAAAATTGAACTATTTTAGTATATTATATATTGTTATTATTTGTTTACTATTTCACTGGCCCTCAAGGGTTGATTAAATGCATAATTAATATGAGGGTTATTCAAATCGATTCCAAATGTTCTACTGAACATTATGTACAAATTTCATAAACATCGCCCAAATGCACAAGTGTCTAGGATCCAGCATATCGAGAAAAATTAAACTATTTTAGTATATTATATATTGTTATTGTTTGTTTACTATTTCACTGGCCCTCAAGGGTTGATTAAACGCATAATTGAAATGAATGTTATTCAAATCGATTCCAAATATTCTACTGAACATTTTGTACAAATTTCATAAACATCACCTAAATTCCCAAGTGTCCAGGATCCAGCATATCGAGAAAAATTGAACTATTTTAGTATATTATATATTGTTATTATTTGTTTACTATTTCACTGGCCCTCAAGGGTTGATTAAATGCATAATTGAAATGAAGGTTATTTTAATCGATTCCAAATATTCTACTGAACATTTTGTACAAATTTCATAATGATCGCCTTAAAGCCCAGGTGTCCAAGATCCAGCATATCGAGAAAACTCGTACTATTTGAGTATATTATATATTGTTGTTGTTTGTTTACAATTTCACTGGCCCTCAAGGGTTGTAAAAATGCAATATTGAAATGAGGGATATTCAAATCGATTCCAAATGTTCTACTGAACATTATGTACAAATTTCATAATCATCGCCCAAATGCACAAGTGTCCAGGATCCAGCATATCGAGAAAAATTGAACTATTTGTGTATATTATTAATTGTTGTTGTTTGTTTACTATTTCACTGGCCCTCAAGGGTTTTAAAAATGCATAATTGAAATGAGGGTTATCCAAATATATTCCTAATTTTCTACTGAACATTTTGTACAAATTTCATAAACATCACCTAAATTCCCAAGTGTCCAGGATCCAGCATACCGAGAAAAATTGAACTATTTGAGTATATTATATATTGTTGTTGTTTGTTTACAATTTCACTGGCCCTCAGGGGTTGATTAAATGCATAATTAATATGAGGGTTATTCAAATCGATTCCAAATGTTCTACTGAACATTATGTACAAATTTCATAAACATCGCCCAAATGCACAAGTGTCCAGGATCCAGCATATCGAGAAAAATTGAACTATTTTAGTATATTATATATTGTTGTTGTTTGTTTACAATTATACTGGCAATCAGGGGTTGATTAAATGCATAATTAATATAAGGGTTATTCAAATAGATTCCAAATGTTCTACTGAATATTTTGTACAAATTTTATAATGATCGCCTTAAAGCCCAGGTGTCCAAGATCCAGCATATCGAGAAAACTCGTACTATTTGAGTATATTATATATTGTTGTTGTTTGTTTACAATTAATTGGCCCTCAAGGGTTGTAAAAATGCAAAATTGAAATGAGGGTTATTCAAATATATTCCAAATGTTCTACTGAACATTATGTACAAATTTCATAAACATCGCCCAAATGCACAAGTGTCCAGGATCCAGCATATCGAAAAAAATTGAACTAATTTAGTATATTATATATTGTTATTGTTTGTTTACTATATCACTGGCCCTCAAGGGTTGATTAAATGCATAATTGAAATGAGGGTTATTCAAATCGATTCCAAATGTTCTACTGAATATTTTGTACAAATTTCATAAAGATCGCCCTAAAGCCCAGGTGTCCAAGATCCAGCATATCGAGAAAAATTGAACTATTTGTGTATATTATTAATTGTTGTTGTTTGTTTACTATTTCACTGGCCCTCAAGGGTTTTAAAAATGCATAATTGAAATGAGGGTTATCCAAATCTATTCCAAATTTTCTACTGAACATTTTGTACAAATTTCATAAACATCATCTAAATTCCCAAGTGTCCAGGATCCAGCATATCGAGAAAAATTGAACTATTTGAGTATATTATATATTGTTGTTGTTTGTTTACAAATTCACTGGCCCTCAGGGGTTGATTAAATGCATAATTAATATAAGGGTTATTCAAATCGATTCCAAATGTTCTACTGAACATTATGTACAAATTTCATAATCATCGCCCAAATGCACAAGTGTCCAGGATCCAGCATATCGAGAAAAATTGAACTATTTGTGTATATTATTAATTGTTGTGTTTTGTTTACTATTTCACTGGACCTCAAGGGTTTTAAAAATGCATAATTGAAATGAGGGTTATCCAAATCGATTCCAAATATTCTACTGAACATTTTGTACAAATTTCATAAACATCACCTAAATTCCCAAGTGTCCAGGATCCAGCATATCGAGAAAAATTGAAGTATTTGTGTATATTATTAATTGTTGTTGTTTGTTTACTATTTCACTGGCCCTCGAGGGTTTTAAAAATGCATAATTGAAATGAGGTTTATCCAAATATATTCCAAATTTTCTACTGAACATTTTGTACAAATTTCATAAACATCACCTAAATTCCCAAGTGTCCAGGATCCAGCATATCGAGAAAAATTGAACTATTTTAGTAACTATTATATATTTATTATTTGTTTACTATTTCACTGGCCCTCAAGGGTTGATTAAATGCATAATTAATATGAGGGTTATTCAAATCGATTCCAAATGTTCTACTGAACATTATGTACAAATTTCATAAACATCGCCCAAATGCACAAGTGTCTAGGATCCAGCATATCGAGAAAAATTAAACTATTTTAGTATATTATATATTGTTATTGTTTGTTTACTATTTCACTGGCCCTCAAGGGTTGATTAAACGCATAATTGAAATGAATGTTATTCAAATCGATTCCAAATATTCTACTGAACATTTTGTACAAATTTCATAAACATCACCTAAATTTCCAAGTGTCCAGGATCCAGCATATCGAGAAAAATTGAACTATTTGTGTATATTATTAATTGTTGTTGTTTGTTTACTATTTCACTGGCCCTCGAGGGTTTTAAAAATGCATAATTGAAATGAGGGTTATCCAAATATATTCCAAATTTTCTACTGAACATTTTGTACAAATTTCATAAACATCACCTAAATTCCCAAGTGTCCAGGATCCAGCATATCGAGAAAAATTGAACTATTTGAGTATATTATATATTGTTGTTGTTTGTTTACAATTTCACTGGCCCTCAGGGGTTGATTAAATGCATAATTAATATGAGGGTTATTCAAATCGATTCCAAATGTTCTACTGAACATTATGTACAAATTTCATAAACATCGCCCAAATGCACAAGTGTCCAGGATCCAGCATATCGAGAAAAATTGAACTATTTTAGTATATTATATATTGTTGTTGTTTGTTTACAATTATACTGGCCATCAGGGGTTGATTAAATGCATAATTAATATTAGGGTTATTCAAATAGATTCCAAATGTTCTACTGAATATTTTGTACAAATTTTATAATGATCGCCTAAAGCCCAGGTGTCCAAGATCCAGCATATCGAGAAAACTCGTACTATTTGAGTATATTATATATTGTTGTTGTTTGTTTACAATTAATTGGCCCTCAAGGGTTGTAAAAATGCAAAATTGAAATGAGGGTTATTTAAATCGATTCCAAATGTTCTACTAAACATTATGTACAAATTTCATAATCATCGCCCAAATGCACAAGTGTCCAGGATCCAGCATATCGAGAAAAATTGAACTATTTGTGTATATTATTAATTGTTGTTGTTTGTTTACTATTTCACTGGCCCTCAAGGGTTTTAAAAATGCATAATTGAAATGAGGGTTATCCAAATCTATTCCAAATTTTCTACTGAACATTTTGTACAAATTTCATAAACATCATCTAAATTCCCAAGTGTCCAGGATCCAGCATATCGAGAAAAATTGAACTATTTGAGTATATTATATATTGTTGTTGTTTGTTTACAATTTCACTGGCCCTCAGGGGTTGATTAAATGCATAATTAATATGAGGGTTATTCAAATAGATTCCAAATGTTCTACTGAACATTATGTACAAATTTCATAATCATCGCCCAAATGCACAAGTGTCCAGGATCCAGCATATCGAGAAAAATTGAACTATTTGTGTATATTATTTATTGTTGTTGTTTGTTTACTATTTCACTGGCCCTCAAGGGTTTTAAAAATGCATAATTGAAATGAGGGTTATCCAAATCTATTCCAAATTTTCTACTGAACATTTTGTACAAATTTCATAAACATCATCTAAATTCCCAAGTGTCCAGGATCCAGCATATCGAGAAAAATTGAACTATTTGAGTATATTATATACTGTTGTTGTTTGTTTACAATTTCACTGGCCCTCAGGGGTTGATTAAATGCATAATTAATATGAGGGTTATTCAAATCGATTCCAAATGTTCTACTGAACATTATGTACAAATTTCATAAACATCGCCCAAATGCACAAGTGTCCAGGATCCAGCATATCGAGAAAAATTAAACTATTTTAGTATATTATATACTGTTATTGTTTGTTTACTATTTCACTGGCCCTCAAGGGTTGATTAAATGCATAATTGAAATGAAGGTTATTTAAGTCGATTCCAAATATTCTACTGAACATTTTGTACAAATTTCATAAACATCACATAAATTCCCAAGTGTCCAGGATCCAGCATATCGAGAAAAATTGAACTATTTGTGTATATTATTAATTGTTGTTGTTTGTTTACTATTTCACTGGCCCTCGAGGGTTTTAAAAATGCATAATTGAAATGAGGGTTATCCAAATATATTCCAAATGTTCTACTGAACATTATGTACAAATTTCATAAACATCGCCCAAATGCACAAAAGTCCAGGATCCAGCATATCGAAAAAAATTGAACTATTTTAGTATATTATATACTGTTGTTGTTTGTTTACAAATTCACTGGCCCTCAGGGGTTGATTAAATGCATAATTCATATAAGGGTTATTCAAATCGATTCAAAATGTTCTACTGAACATTATGTACAAATTTCATAATCATCGCCCAAATGCACAAGTGTCCAGGATCCAGCATATCGAGAAAAATTGAACTATTTGTGTATATTATTTATTGTTGTTGTTTGTTTACTATTTCACTGGCCCTCAAGGGTTTTAAAAATGCATAATTGAAATGAGGGTTATCCAAATCTATTCCAAATTTTCTACTGAACATTTTGTACAAATTTCATAAACATCATCTAAATTCCCAAGTGTCCAGGATCCAGCATATCGAGAAAAATTGAACTATTTGAGTATATTATATACTGTTGTTGTTTGTTTACAATTTCACTGGCCCTCAGGGGTTGATTAAATGCATAATTAATATGAGGGTTATTCAAATCGATTCCAAATGTTCTACTGAACATTATGTACAAATTTCATAAACATCGCCCAAATGCACAAGTGTCCAGGATCCAGCATATCGAGAAAAATTAAACTATTTTAGTATATTATATACTGTTATTGTTTGTTTACTATTTCACTGGCCCTCAAGGGTTGATTAAATGCATAATTGAAATGAAGGTTATTTAAGTCGATTCCAAATATTCTACTGAACATTTTGTACAAATTTCATAAACATCACCTAAATTCCCAAGTGTCTAGGATCCAGCATATCGAGAAAAATTGAACTATTTGTGTATATTATTAATTGTTGTTGTTTGTTTACTATTTCACTGGCCCTCGAAGGTTTTAAAAATGCATAATTGAAATGAGGTTTATCCAAATATATTCCAAATTTTCTACTGAACATTTTGTACAAATTTCATAAACATCACCTAAATTCCCAAGTGTCCAGGATCCAGCATATCGAGAAAAATTGAACTATTTAAGTATATTATATATTGTTATTATTTGTTTACTATTTCACTGGCCCTCAAGGGTTGATTAAATGCATAATTCATATGAGAATTATTCAAATCGATTCCAAATGTTCTACTGAACATTATGTACAAATTTCATAAACATCGCCCAAATGCACAAGTGTCTAGGATCCAGCATATCGAGAAAAATTAAACTATTTTAGTATATTATATATTGTTATTGTTTGTTTACTATTTCACTGGCCCTCAAGGGTTGATTAAACGCATAATTGAAATGAATGTTATTTAAATCGATTCCAAATATTCTACTGAACATTTTGTACAAATTTCATAAACATCATCTAAATTCCCAAGTGTCCAGGATCCAGCATATCGAGAAAAATTGAACTATTTGTGTATATTATTAATTGTTGTTGTTTGTTTATTATTTCACTGGCCCTCGAGGGTTTTAAAAATGCATAATTGAAATGAAGGTTATTTAAATCGATTCCAAATATTCTTCTGAACATTTTGTACAAATTTCATAAACATCACCTAAATTCCCAAGTGTCCAGGATCCA
>JASXSY010002998.1:0-98602 GCA_034509805.1 Sipha maydis | reverse complement strand
TATTTTTTATAAGCTTTCCCAAGAAAAAAAACATTTATACGAGTATATTAATTTTTCTAATTGCATGTCTGTTTTTATCATAGTTTCCTATTTCTTTTTTGTCACATATAAAACGTCATAGGCGGAGATTGGGGGGTATAGCCCCCCTAAAAGATCAAAATTATTAAATTTCGTAGAATAAAATATTAAAATAGGTACTTATTTTGCAACAATTGACATTTAAGCCCCCCCCTAAAATTCAATCAAATCTCCACCTATGCAAAACGTACTTGAAAACCATAATGAAATTGATAGATATTTATTACACAGTTCAAATTTAATTACATGCAGAAAACGTTAAAGATAAAATATTTACTTTAATCCTTATTTTCTTACGCACAAAAATGATTTTCTTCCATTGGCACATTCAAAAAAAATAAAAAATTAAAATAAAAAAGAACCGGATGGGCCTCGCTCTGCTGTACACTTGGGGGTGAAGTGCGACTCTTCATAGGATAGGTCATTATAATGTATTTGTTAAATTTGAATTCAATGATAGGTATCATTGTATACGAAAAACGATTCTGAACGGAGATGATATGTTTGTCTAGAATATAATACAATGTTATTCATAAATATTGTAATAAGTATATTTTATTTTGAAACGAAAAATTTAAAAAAATCGAAAATTTAAATTGTCTATCAATAAGTCAAAATATGTCAAAATACTTTGAAAACTTAACCATGTA
Organism: Sipha maydis; assembly: GCA_034509805.1. Taxonomy (NCBI): domain Eukaryota; kingdom Metazoa; phylum Arthropoda; class Insecta; order Hemiptera; family Aphididae; genus Sipha; species Sipha maydis. The sequence continues at coordinate 97,874 of JASXSY010002998.1, read as the reverse complement.
TAGAGAACGTCAATATAAAGATTTGGTGAAAATTTCAAGTTGTTGCGGTTTTTCGTTTTTGAGTTAGAGCATTTAAAAAAAATGTAATTTGTAAAAACGTGATTTTGCGTAAAATTTCCCGTTTTTTCGTAATTTTTTTATCGTTTATTTCGATTTTTTTAAAAAGTATTGAAAAGTTGGATTTAAGACTAGCCAAAGTACCATTTACATTTACTTTCCTTTTAGAAAAGTTGCTACATAAGCAAATCGAAGCAATTTTACTGCCAAAAAAGGTGTCGTCAGACACAAAAATAAAAAAATAAAAAAATAAAAAAAATTAAAAAATTAAAAAAAACACACATCATTGGAAAACCAATAGATTCCATCACTCCGTTCAGAATCTAAAAAAATATATGTATATGACATGATTATAATACATACATAAACATATAAAAACATTTGCGTCATTATAAAATGCAATTATATTTAATATAACTTTCGAGTCATCTCATATTAAGTAACTATTATCAGCACAGATATGTTATAAACGTTTTCCCTAAAATTTAAAACAAATAAATAACAAGTCATTCTACAAACTGATGAAATATTTCATTATATTAGGAAGTAAATTCAATATAAAAATCAATAGATATATATGATTCAAGTAATTATAAATAAAATAATATTAAATCGTTATTAATATATATAAATAATAAAAATAAAAATGTTTTATTTCTAAATGTATGCATAAAAATTATATACTTTTATATATAAATGAGTGTAATGTATACCGTCACTATGATGTAAGTCATTAAAACTTCTCACGATTGTTTTTATATATTTAGTAAATAAAAAACATTTTTTTTATTGTACCTATACATCGCATGTATTATGTCAGTATGTAGTGTGTACAACTTTTTCGTAATATAACATAATTACTTGAATAAATAAAACAAATATATTTCCACTATTATTACAGGCATGAAAATAATAAGACTTACTTGTGTGTAAGGGTACAGATGTGTACACACTTGATATTGAAATATGGTTATTAATATAAGTTAAATAATAATTTGGACATACACGTATTAAAAACGAAATGATTTAAATTATTATTCATAATCAAAACTTTAAAAAATATACATATTGTATATAAACATCGAAAAATTAACATATCATCGTTCTAATAAAATTATAACACTTATCTTTAAATTTTCCGTATTATTAATTGTATTATTAATCGTTATGTAGATTTCCGTGAGTGTAATGAATCTATTAATCAATAAAAAATAATGAATATAATAGAAAGATTAAATTTTTTGTAGATTTAAGGTGACTGAATTTAATAATTTCCAGTCATAAAATATTAAGAAATTCTTTAGAATGAAAATTAATAATACATTGACCAACAAACATTTACCGTATAAAATAATTTAATTTTTGTTTTTTGTAAATCAGTTTCAGAAGGTTATATTACTTTATATAATGTAATTTACACCATTGGAGTCAAATTATATTAATACCTATAAAATTATAGTATGTAATCAATTAAAATTAATTTATATAGGTACCTAATATTTATAATTTAATCATTTGAATATATTGATAAAATAGTATTATACTATAAAAACTTTATGAAGTAATGAAGTTTCATAAGTTCATAAATATAGTATTTATAACAGTTATATTTGAATTTATATTATTTAAGAACTAAATACTAATATATTAGTAAATCGAAATAATAATCAATATCATTACTAAAACAGTAGTTAGACAATTGAGAGAATCGTTTATATACGTGGGATAAATTCAGATTTAAATGTATTTTTAAAGCGTATAGGTACGTGAGCATATGTTTAGTCGTGTTCAATGGACCGAAAAAATGATTTTCATGTCAACGATCTACAGGTACGATATTTCATAACAAATACAATTTACATCAGTGTTTTTTTTTTTTTTTTTATGTACACCCACCGATGATTTTCTTATATATTATATTATCTGGATCGATGGGAACCACGGTTATACGTGTATAACATTATTATACGAAATTTAAGTAGATAACTAAATTCTTTCTGATAGACAGGAACGAGAATCACACGATATTATTTAATACGAATATATCGTTTTCCAATTTGATGTAAGTATTGGAATAATATTAATACAATTCCTAATAATTAAATTAATTAATATAAATAATAACAAAATTATTAATATTTTTTGTTTATGTTCAATAAAAAAAGGTTTAAATATTTTTATTTTTTTTCACCTGTGTCAATATATTTAAAAATGAATGTTAAATACAATATAGAAATAATTTAAAATTAAAAAAAAACCCATAAATATTGTTATTATTTAATTAAAAATAATGAAATACTGATCATAATCAATAGAATCAATATAATTTTACCACAATCCTATGTATAAGTATGATAAATGAAAATTTCAAATGGAAGTCGTAAAAGAATAAAAAAAAAAAATCTCTCAACCGGATGTGTGGTCTTATGAAATAAAATAAATCTACCTGTGACGTGGGAGGTCTGTGTCTTCGAACACCCCTATCACCGTGAATGAATGGTTAATTAGATGTTTGATGGCGTGGACAATACCAGACTTTGGATCATTATTATTATAACTGAATTTATTACATGTACCAATACAATATTGACCCTTATTTTTATTTTTTGAGTTGTAATAACAATTATAATAACATCGTATCTTCTGCGCGTATGCACTATACACAAACCATGTATACATACACTTGGGCGACACAATTGGCCTTGGTTCAAATTTCAACAACAATAGCGGCTGTTTGGTGCATAACGCTTCCAAATAAATTAAATAACACCCGAGACCAGTTTATTGAACTGTGGAGACATTGCGACAGGGCAAATATTATATTAAACAAACTAATAGGAAAACAAGAAAATTATACAAACAAATAATATGTATTCACACATGTTATACAAATGTAATTTTAAAGTGGATGATGAAAAATATAACATAGCTTTTGAACCCATTATCACGAAGAAACTTGTGAGATTTAATTTGCAAGGAAAAATATACCTACGTAGCAGTTAGTACAACATATAATATTACAGCACACATGTTATTGGTAGATATACGAATAGTAATAACATTATCATAATATGCCATATATAAGCAAAATAGTTTTCTTTTTTAAGCGTCAATCACTATACTATACTATACTATAGCATTCTATGTCACGACGTTCTATTTGTATTTGGCTAATTGTGTTTACTTATACACGCCCATTACTTTGATGGTTTGTGTATAAATAACCGTTCCAGAAATGTCTTGAGATCAAGTCTGACAACAAATAATCATTAACGAAATCAACGAATCGGCTCGACGTACGCCGAATGTTTATAATTATTCAGGGATACGACAGTGTTCTACATGATAATCAGCAAAAACATATTTTAATTGTAATATTTTGTTAATGATATTTCAAAACACAATCGATATCAATAGATATCGTTTGATCAGTTTATCAGTAAAAAAAAAAAAAGGAATAAAATATACAACATATTAATTCAGCAATTAAAATTCTTGTAACACGTAGCTTTTTAAAACTCTATAGCAGGTGTCCCACACTACTCGGAAGTATTAACGACTAATTCATAATTAAATTAATCGTTGACACTCATGATTAGTGTGAGGAATAAACACTTGCTATAATTATGCATTCGTGGTCGATCGCTCAGAAGGCGGTAAATTGTTCCGAATCAAAGTAAGCCAAACTGCACTCATACATAGTTGAAATAATTCTCATACAGTTTAGGAATAATTGAGAATAATCTAAAATAATCAGGTAGTCAACAAATGACATGTGAATTAGTAATCTCTAAGCTTTGTGAACACTCTTAGTAGCTGGTACTCAGCTCTACTTCCGATTAGTAAGAGAGGTTTTTTTGAAAATCGTGCTATTAATCGGAATAGTCACTATATTCAAGGCTTGTGACTATTAGCAAGTAGTATGGGAATGATTTAACAAATAACATGACGAGGTAAATCGTATATAGGTATACCAAAGCATTGTTTTATTAACTATATTTGATATCGCAGTGTACTAATTTCGTTTATTATTCAGTAATAATAATTCCGATAAAATCCTCTATAATAATTTATTTAAGAACACAAGTATATGAGTAGAGGAAAAATTTAGTTTTCAGTGCAAATTATGCTTCGTTTTTGTATCTAACTTAAATTTTATAATTTTTTTTTCAATTCAGCCGAACAGCTATATATTAAGCATTTTAAAGTGATTCGGGACGCGTGTACGTTGACATATAATATACATATATATATATATGCAGAGCAGTCTTAAGGATTATTATGGTTTGGAGAAAATTAATTCGGGACCTCTCAATCATCACAATTATTTACGAGTATGATAAAAAAATACACACAAGTTTGCGAAATGTTAGTAAATATAGTTTTCTAAACCAGCCAAGGTAATTTAAATATTTCGAAACATTGAGTTAATTTTTTAATAATTTCGCTACACTGCACTACCAGTTACCACATTTAATTAAAATTCAATTTATTCCTGGATAATTTATAAACAACCATATCAAATTAAGAACTTTGATATTGTCGTAACTATACTTGCAATAATGAATTTCTGTAGAAGTATACTTACATTTGGATAAAATCGTCATTTTTTACATTTCAATAATAACTATAATAAATTACACTTATAGCTATTTATAAATTAAAGTAACGGAAAATTAAACACTAAGAACATTAAGAACATTTAAAGGGTACTCGGCCTTACCTATTACAGATTATTAATATATCATTTCTAAACTATTTCATAATAAAAAAAAATAGTTTAGAAATGATATATTAATAATCTGTAATAGGTAAGGCCGAGTATTTCTAATCAATATTGGCTTTATTGGGGCTCCCTTTAAATGTTCTTAGACTGGAGCCTGGAGTAAAATGGTTCCTTCACTTCTCTACTCATAGCTCTGTATATATGTATTATTATAGTAGCACTGGTTATTACCGATTATTGCTACCGCCACACGTGTGAAGATGCATGTAGCAGTGGTCCACGGAGTGCTGATGAATCCGCGTTTACTAGTCGACCACAAGATCTGCGCGGTGATGGTGGACTAGGGAGTTTTATGTTATTAACGTGGGGGTGGTTTCGTTACCGTGAATTCATTATATATTCAATGGTGCTGCCGACATGGATACAATATACAACAGATGCGGTACAAACGAATCCGACTATACGATATCTGTTCGTTTTCCTATCACGTCCAGCAGATATACGCGCGTATCTAAGCATACAATATAAGTACACGGAAACGGGAGGAGAGAAGTTTACCAAACGTTGTGGAGATATCATGTGTGCACAGTTTAGGTTTTCGGCGGGCCGAAGTTTTCAAACTCAATTCGACCAGGCTGACCGACGAGTTTCTAGCTGTAATCAGCTCCATCGTCGACGTTATATTATTCTTAATATATATATGTACAGGACCAAATAATGATTCCCTACACGTATAGGTGTATCAGGAGTTGCGGCGTACTTATTTCAGTATACTTTACACCATGATACAACTGATCTATACGACCGGTGTCAATTAGTTCAACGGAAATCCACCGTCCGGCCACTCATCCTTCTGTTCTCATCTAAACGCTACAAGTCCATCTTCGCGTCTACCGGAGTAATCAACATTTGATTGGATCAACTCCGTATACTGACTCGTACACATACACACACACGCACACACAAGTACATATATATATATATATATATATATATATATATATATATATATATATATATATATATATATATATATATATATAACCCATTAGACAATTGGATTTTGAAAGTTTCAGTACACACGCGGCAGCGGTCTCTGCTTAGTACGTATATATATATAAGCCAGATCAAGGGATGTGAAACAACAACAAAAACAACAACAACAACAGCAACGGCGCAGTACAGTCATATACACGGTGTACACGCAAGCAAGTAACCAGGGGGCGAATAGAAAGTTTTAATCCCGTTAGCCTTTTGTGAAAAGTTACGCCGAGGTTAATTTTTGGCTTAACCATCATATGATAATAGTTATAAAGATACTGTTGGTTCTACTGTGTGTGAGATGATGTCGTACAAGTCATGCTTCCGGTTAATGGAGTATCCCATTCCTTAACTAATTTATCGGTTAAACTGTTCACGAACAAAGAGCAACTCTATACAAGTGTCAACACGAAAATAGACTTAACACATTCATGTAAGTGTATATGGTTGAAATGCACGACAATTTACTACCATCGTCATAACAGAAGTTATAATTTGGTACTAATTATACTTATCGAAAAATTTTTGAAAAAATGTATGGCTTTATAAATTTAAATCTTCTGCGTCGTGAGAAGTACAAAACAGTTTAGCCTTTACAACCTTTATTAAAATAAATAATTATTTAAGTGCAATAATTAAATTTATATAAATCTATAGATTCGTTTATTCCAATTTACTTTGGAAATAAATAATTTTTGATTGATAGAAAACATAATTTATATTGAATGACTGTAATAATTAATAATAACCATGAACAGTTAAATTCATTAATTACAACATAACGTTATTGATGAAAGTCATAAATGTATTTATGACATTTTCAAGTCTGTAGTGTAAACATTTCGTTTATAATATTTACTACTATATGGTTTACAAACAAGAACAAAATACATTAAACATAAGTGGACACAGTGGTTACTTTATGATGAGTTTTACCTATAGTAAATTGTAAGCAATTACAATGAAGATTTATAGATTTCTATTAAAATAATTGAATAAATTAATTACGATGATTTTTGCAAGCTAACAGAAACGACCATTGTAGATGATCGTACATTTAGTAAAAATAGTAAATATATTATTAAGAAATTTAATTTAAAACCAATTACTACTTAAATATATAATATGAGATAGTTTGTGAATTATTTTTATGTTGAGCTACCTAATATAATAATCAAAAATAATTTAACATAATACATCACATCATAGTTAAATTAAGGAAAGTGAGTTGGATAAACAAAAATTTATTTTTTGTCAGAGAGAAGTAAGATATTGCATTTTTAACGTGAGAAAACTAGAATGGAGATAGATTCTTCAACAGGTGTTCAAAACAAAAATACAGGAGACAGGCTCGAAAAATTACGATTTACTAAAACTGCTCATTGTTGAAGTAAAAACAGTAATGTTTCTTTGTATATTACAAAAAAATTCACTGCAAACATAACATGTGGATTTCTTTAATGTTAAACCGCAGTTACAAACGTAAAATATTTATTTTAAATTTTTTAGAAAAACTTTTCTCTGGGGTTTTTTAGTTAAAAAACTGTAAAAATTAAACTAATAATGTAGGAAGTTATTCAATCTTGCTGAATCACTATCGAGTTTTCTTTTTTTGACAATCTTATTTGCGTATATCTTTTCTCTTTACTATATCTTTACTTATCTATACAGTATATTGTCTTCAAGCTGAAGAATTAAATTGAAAGTATATGTATAATATTGATAACTAAGACTCGGAAGTTGTTAGAATTGGTTATTGTTTTATATGTTCTCAATTTATAGTGGACCAAAATAAAAAAATTATCTTTTTATATATTTTTATATTATCGGTTCAATAAAATATCAAAATGTCAACCAATTATAAATTTTTTCAATTATAAATAGTTTTGTATATTATTAATTTATTAACAACATTAGATGTATATTTTTTTTTTTTTGGAATTTAGAATATGTTTTTTGAAAATTTAACATTTTTAATATATACTTTACAATTTTTTCGTTCATATTTTCACTTTATTGACAGATTATTAATTTGATAAATGTTTGTTGGGACGATGATTTTCTATGAATGCTCTGCATTGCCAGCGGGTTGTTAAGCTAGTACAAATAATTACACGTTATTTTTATATACACATGTGTAATGTCTGACAGTCTTTTTTATCAGTAGCCAAAATGGAACTAGAATTAGCTGGCGTAGACTCAATAGTGAACAAATCAAATTATTCCTAATCTCAATAATATAGGAGCAGGATTGGGTTGCTAGATGAAATATTTTAGAATAATATTAAATACTTTGTTAACAGAGCTCAGAATACAATATCCAGGGTCGTATTGAAGTTGAGTGGTGCCCTTAGCAAATGATAAAAAACGCGCTCTCCCTTCGGAAAAAAATTTTGATTAATTTTGATCTTGTATATTTATACATACGCTTTTTACTTATTCTAGAACAATTTATTATTATATTTATATATGCCTATTTAGATGATAATTATTTCTTAAATATTTTAGTGTTTTGATAAAAAATAGAACGGGGAGTATTTAGATTAGATATATTATGTTACTCATTAATAAGTAACTTAATTTAAAATAATTATACATGTTAGTTACCAATTTTATTGAAATATTATTTGACAATCTAACAGCAACATAATTTCTAATGAGATTTTTAGAATCAAATTTTAGGACTGTAAACAATATCAGATTAAAATATCACGAATAGTACATATTAAATGAAGAGATGCGGTTTAATTATTATTTATGATTATTTTTTTTTCTTTTTTTGGCGTGGGTGATTTTGTATATTATTATTAATAAAATAAGTACCTATTTATTTGTTAATTAATTACTAACCTATAATGAGAATGTGCGATCATTATGCTTAAACCAGGGTTGAAACGTATAATACGGCATGGTATAAAATACGTATTATACGTACGTATAAAACGTATAAATCGTACAGTATAAAACTCATAATTATATGCGTTGTATACAGTATAAAAATAAAATCACTAATAAACAAAAATAACTAAAAATAAGCATCCTGCAGAATTAACAGGATTGGCAAATAAATTATTAAATTTACCAGCGTCAACTGCCCAGTTAGATAGAGTGTTTTCAAACTGGTCATACATTCACAATTCTCTCCAGAACCGTTTGAATCCAGAAAACTATTAAATATTAACTACTCACTTAAATAATTGTACATAAGTAATTGTTTCTTCTTTTCTTTCTTTTATTATTTAATAAAGAATAGAAGTGTCAAAGGAAATATAAATTATTTTATTTTATGCAAATATTCCATATTAACTTGACAACATATACATTTTTCTTTACAATATGAATAGGAATATAACAATATATTATATTTTGTGTCTATGGTATTATTTTATTGTTTTTTTTATTTTTAGGTACCTATTTGAAAGAATAAGAAAGAAAATTGCAAATAAAAATAATTTTTATAATTATATTGTAATATATTACCTACCTAATATATAATTTTTTACTAAGTATAAGAATAAAAAACCTGACTTTATATCTAAAATAGGAAGTATTTTTAATTTTTAAAAATAAATTTCAAAAACAAAACATATTATACGTTTTATACGTGTGGTATTATACGTGTAACGTATAAACCGTTTTATACGCGTATATTATCAACCCTGACTTAAACTAAATCGATAATAATACAGTTAAATCCTTGATTATGAAATGCATTATATTATTGATATTTATTGTGTTTCAATTTTATTATACCTTCGTATTTTATAAATGTTTTATATTATTTACATTTTGACAAGTTATAACTAATAACATTTATATTGAAATTGTATACATAACTATTTGTATTACATAAATATAATATATATATATATATATATTAACATAATATTAATATAATATATCATATATAATTATATTTTATTATAATACATATAATTTAAGTTTGTTGGGTTAATTTTTTTATTTAATTGCATAGTAAAATAATTGTTACAATGCACATAAACATTTTTTATTATAAAATGTATTTTATTTGTTGTATTTCTATTAATAAGTTAGCCATTTTATTTTTCCGATAAAAAATTAAAACGAAAAGTGTACAAGCGAAAAGTAGTTAGATGTCCAGATCAATATAACGACCTTGGACTACATGGTCACACACGTTGTAATAGTTGTCTTCGATAAAAAAAAAAAAATCTTAATGCAGACATAGGGCAGGGAAAGTCTCCAAGAATGTTCCACATGGAACATTGGTATAACATACGATTATTTCTTTAATACCATACTTTTTCAATCTTCTACCAGCCTACAGATACCTACCTGTTTTTAAATACTCCCCAAAAAAAAACCAGTCTGCTGTCGAACCGGTTTTCCATCATCCGAGTGAACAGCAGCAACTTCGTAATACTATTGTCATTATGGAACAAAACTTTTCAAGTGAAAAAGTCATAATATATAGAAATCGAGTCTTAGAACCATGACAATTAATTTTAATAGTAAAAGCAATGTGATCGATATTACTAAGTACATAACGTTTTACAAAACAATTGAGATATTTATAAATTTATTATAAATATTTAGGAGATACAATAGATCGAACAAAACAATTAAAGCAGTTCAAATAACAACAAATCTAAATTGACGGTGTATGTTTGGAGGGAATTCAAAAATTAAAATAGAAAAGTTCACCACTCAAAATAAAATGGGAAATTATTTTATAGGTAATACTAGATACACAGTAAGGATTTTTTAATATGGGAATGATTTTGTTAAAGTAAAAATGTTAAAATTATCTTTAAAATACTTAACTTGCTAGTCCACCGTCGGTATAAGACCTACAAAAATTTGCTTGTGGTCGTCTGCTATGACGGAGCGACCACAACATAACGTTTTAGGGGCTTTGCACGAGTGCTGTGGTGTGCCGTGGGAACGACACGACGGCCTGTGATTGCACACGAGCAGTAGATAAGTCACGATTATCGATTTCCATCGACGTGTAAGATACGTACCCTATATAATGTTTAGCAGATATTATGTAGTAGTGTGTATTATAGTAGTCGACGCGACTAACAAACACGCACGAGAAGTATATTTCAGTATAAGATAAGTATGTATTACTGGAAAACTCCTTGGATGCGATATAAATGGTTGTCAGGACACAAAAGTGTCGGTCGACCTATTTGTATTATAATGACTTCAGTGATCGTCTAGGGTTTTGTATACGTCGTGTGTGATCAAAAACTCGAAGACAGCCATCGAGGATAAAATATATATATATATATTAAATTACGTTTCTCTCTCCCTCTCTTTCTCAAGCCACTTATGCATATAGGCTGTGCACTTATTTTGTTTCCCGCCACTATCACCTCGGGAAAGTTAGCGGGTTAGACATCTTAAAAATCACCACAGCAACTTCCTTTAGACGATTTCCCTGTACTATGGATGTCAGCGACAACAAGTTCATAATAATATAATGTACGGTGGCGCGACCAGCTTAGCAACACACTGCATGTAACGACGATGACCATGGTTGACCCCAAACGGCGGCAGTTCATCTTGCTTTCACTGCCCATCACTATAGACGACGATCCTTCGGCACGCTTTCACATGGAGGTGACTCGGAGGATCACGACCTCTCGGCAAACACTACCAACTATTATCGTCTTCGACAGGGACCTGAACGCGAATAATATACCGTATATTATCTTACACATGAAACGATTCTCAGAAAAGATAATTGATACAAGTTTTTTTCGAGTTAAGAAGAAAAATAACGAAACAGTAATATACTTATACTATTAAGTATATTTTATGTGGGGACGATCATCGAATATTATTGATTTTATTATTAAAACCTAACCATATGGCGATGATACTCTATTTCATTGAGAGATGCTGACCTCCTGTCGTTTTCATTTCTACTCTGCCAGCATATCAGTCATTCATTTTTATCGATAACTCTCATTCAAATATAATTTCATAAATATTTTGTGACGAGAAAATAAAATACATACATCAAGACCAGAATAATTCTCCTCCTTCTTTTAACTACCAGTATTGAAATAATATTATTGAAATTATACGAGTTAAACTTATGTTGTAGTATCGTTTAGGGTAAAAATGTAAAACTCTATGGTCAAACTAAACAATATAGTACACAATTAAAACATTGCTTTTATTGTTTGAAGATAACAATTTAATGTTCAACTTTTATCATTAATCACCATGTTATTACATGGTTTAAAAAAGACTACCAATTTATAACTTTTATCATTATTATGCAGTAGTAGGTAAGCAATAAATTAATAAAAACTATGAATTTCTTATATAGTGTTCATAAAAAAAAATATATATATATATATATATATATACATATACATATGTATATTATACCATAAATACATTTAATTTATTTTAATAACATTATAGTTTCAGTTTCGATTAATCAAAACATTTAACATTAACAATACATTTATTTTCACTATTGAAACATTTAACTATAGTAGTTAAAATATAAAAAATATAAATAAATTATTATTCTGTTTATGTGGTATAATTAATTATCTTAATATAATACTAAAAAAATGTGATTTGTTGTTTCCATATACATATCATTCATGCCAAATTATTTTTAAATACGTATTTTCTTTTTGAAATAAGTATTTTTTTTTTTTTTTTTTATATAACTTATATATCGAATTTAATGTTGAGCACACTACTTACTAGACTTAATGTTAAATAAGATGATTAATAGTAAATATCTTATAATAATTTAAAAAAATATAAATATTATTTTCCGAGTTAATAATATTGTAATTTCGTACTAAAAATACTCTGCTATGTATTCACAGGTATACATTAATTTTTTAAGAAATATTCAAAAATATAGGCTGTCACCCATATCGGTTTTATTAAAGTGCATTAATATTGTTTAAAAGATAAATAATATCTCGAATATCTTTAAATGGCGATCAATATGATACTTATGGCTTGAATATATATATATATATATATATATATATAAATCTACTTTGAAAATATAAATGAATATAAATTATAAATAATATACATATGTAGTATATATAATTGAACTATATAATGTATAAAAATACAGCGATCTATTCTAGGATGTTAATTTCATAGAGGAAATTCGATGTCATTATTGATTTACAAGTCATTTATGGATAACGAAATAAAAAATTAAAGGAAATCGAACTGGCACGGTTCGCTCGACGTATCATTTTGATTTCCACTGCCGTCACTCGTATAGTGTGTATAATCCTGTCCGGTATATGTACAGTGTTTTATATCAACGGCGTTGTGCGTTAACACGATTGTCCGTAGACGGCAAACAGGTCATAAACGCTTTTTTTTACCCCCCCCCCTCTGGATCAGTACGCTAGAAAATGGTAGAATATAAAAAAACTCATCTCCGTAATGCTTTGAAATCCGAGCTGTAAAATATTTCCAAACAAAATAATCGGTATTCGTAAAATGTAATTGGATGATTTTTTTTTTTTACAAACATTTAACAGTGTATATATTATATAAAAGCATAAAATAAATAAATAAATCCATAAGTTTTATTGGTTTATGTAAATATACAAATATATATAAACACACACACACACACACACACACACACACACATTTATACGAGTGCAAGATTTAATTTTTACTGACATTTTGGTTAAAACAAAACATTGTTTTTGATGTACCGATTTGTTATTCAATATTTTCTATTTCTATTGAGCTATATATCAATATATTTTAAATTATATAATAATAATCAATAAAAAACGGCTATACGCTTAAAACTAAAATTAATTATCAACAATTTGATAATAATATTATTCTATTGGATTTCTCTGTTTCCGGAACAGGATATAGAAAATAGCTTCAAACAATAGTAATTGTATATTATAATTATGATCTTATGAGATTATTTAAATAAATCATATTAAATTGTATCTATAGTATCTAGAAACCGAGTAAAATCAGTGCATTGGGTTATTGTATGTTTTATTTGTGATGATTATGAATTGAACGATCTTATCCCGACAACAAAATCTGTTAATTTAAATAACCTTCGTATTGGGCACACAAAATTGTGTGCTTCAAATATAAACAAATATGTTTTACGTATACAAATACAATATTATAAAAAATACGAATTTTTATTGATTATTATTTTAAAATATTCAAATACAACTAACAAAATCACAACATTTCTGTAATAACATGTATATTACTATATATTATCTATGTAATGAATTAGTACAATATTAATAACAGTCATAATTTCAAAAGTGATTGCGTATTAATTTGTAAAATATGATGATTTTTTGTAACATATACTATTGAGTACAGTTTATTCATGCTTATGATTAATGGGTTCTTGTAATATTTTTTAAGATAGTTCTCAATGTAAAAATGTATATAATTATGTTTAAATTTAATTTTTTTTTTTTTTTTTTAATAACAACTTTATTAGATCATATCCAAAATACTTTTTCCCGGAATAAAATCAATACTGAAAATTTCAGTTTTACTTCAGAATTCTACCATCCGACATCTATTTATACTTATATTTATTTATATTTTCTACTGTTTATTTTTGTCAATTCTAGACGTAAAATGAGTACATAATATTTACATAGTATTTACTTTAATTCTACATATTATTTCCTTATTCATTTTTATCTTATTAAATTCATAAAATAAATATATGTATTTATTATAAAATACGAGTATTTGGTATTATTTCTAAATATTGTACAGTAATTCTTTATTCTACATGCCAATTAAATATTGTAACTAGAAATAAACTGATTTACAATGACTTACCTAAATCTTATGGTATCTGCATTTTTTTTTTTATTGAAAATACATAAAAATGGATTTCTGAAAAGAAAATTAGAAACATTAAAAACATATAATATACATGATATACATGATATAGTCAGTTGTTATAAGTTCTACATTGATATACTTTATTTATCCATTTACAATTTGTATTTAACACTTGTAAAATTAATTGATATTTTCATTGTGTACTTATAATTATTGATAACAATACATTATAACACGAATCACGAAGACATACATTTTTAAAAAATAAATAGAAATAAATGGCAATATCATTTATTTTACTATTAAACCAGTTCTAAAAACTTTTTCAATTGTAACTTTTTATAAAAATCTCACAAATTGGTTTCAAATTTGATTTATACAAATTGAAATGTTTAGAAAAACATTCTGTTACAAAAATTAAAATTTTTATTTTATATTATATATTATAAAACTAAAATTACGAGGATAAAAATATAATTTGTCAACAAAATTATATTATAAATAAAAGAGGATGTAGTGTTTAAAATAAATAAACTTAAGATAAATGTATTGATTGATTAAAAAATTACTCTATATCTTGCATGTACCCATTATATTTATTGTATCTTAGACACAAGAAATTTATACACTTAAAATAATTCAAAAGTTAAAATACTCTAATATTTTAATAATTTAAGAGAACAAAAATAAAATGAGGTATCTTGATATATTAAATAGGTACTTACATAATCTGACAACAAATACATTAGATTAAACAAAATAATACATAATTCTTCATGATATTCATTATTCAACCCTTACTTCGGCTATTACTTATAAGAAGCATGTATAGGTGATATATTTATATATGTTAGCGTTAATATATAAAATTCCGTAATTTTATAAAATAACTAGTTATTCTACAGAATTACGGGTTCTTTCAGTTAATTTATTGAATAAATCCATAAATACATACTTCATTTAGTTATTTTACATACTAATTAGAAATTTTATTAACTAACAATAAGGATTTAGATTAATGTATTTAAAATTATTATTATATAAAATATAAATACTTATTTATTTCACGTCAATTTATTAGAATTATTCAAATCTTAAACAAATTACAAATAAAAACAAAAAATCAATAGTTATCAATAGGTTTTTATAATAGAATTATAAACTTATTCTATAAATATAGTTACAATTATTAAATTATTATTTTTTTTACAATTTACAATTTATTTATTAGTAAACGAACTTTTTGGATGTCATTTAAAGTGACAATGTTAATTATTTTTTAAGCATATGAACCGTGTTGCGGTATCTATAGAATGAGCGTTATGGAACAAGTAGAAAATTAACGTATTAACCGTCGTTATTTTTTTTTTTTTTTAGGAACGTCATATCATATACATTGACTGTATAGTCAGAGGGTATTTCTCTTGATCTGCAAAGTATTTAGAGATATCTGCTAATATTGATATGTCTATTATATCATCTACTACGTTGCTACTATCAAACCCTCTGCAGTAATGATAATATCATATAATATTAAGCAGGTGTGGATACAAAGTGGGAAGGCATGGGAAGGCAATACCCTCCTCCTTAAATCTCAAAAAAAAAAAAATTAAGGCTGGCACTTATTATTATAAGTTGGTATATTATATAAATTGTAGTATAACTATATTAAATTGTATACTCAATTAGATGATATCAAAACTTACACAAGAAAAACATAATATTATTTTATATTTCTACATTAAAGATATAATATTTTCTAAAATTATATTGGTTTCAATAAATTATATTTATAGTTCTTTAATTTCTATCCGTATCGACTAATCGCGACCGTTCACGTTATCGTCGTAAGCACATGTACACTGACATTCGATTTTTTTCAGTTGCAATTTTAATATATCCAAATAATTTTTCTCCCGAATACGGACCGCGTTTGATATGAAGCAAAGAAATGAACGTTTTTAAGAGTGGTAAGTATTCATATTTAAATTTAAATGCACTACCACTGTTCTTAATTAAAAATAATTGTTGTACATTTCCAAAAATAATTTTTAAAATAATCAAAAACTTGACGTAATCTCAATTGATTTTTGATGCCCCCCCTCCCGCTGAATGCTGAATCCACGCCTGATTAAACGTTCGCATGTTTTACAATTGGCACAGGGCGAGATTGATGACCGCATTGTTAATCGCGTTAAACTGCCACGACAATAATAACAACAATAATAATAGTTCGATGGTTTTGTGATCCGAAAAGGAAGCAGAAGGGGGACAGTGTAACACGACATTGTATGTACGTGTCACAAGGTCGAATCAACAAAATATAATAACAAACAAAACTTCGCGTTGGCAGACACTTTGCTTTACCCCCACTTACAAAGGAATCAATGACAATTATAAAAAATATTCATGCGAATGTTACAATTATGTTAATTTCGTATTAATTATTGTTGAAAATATTTAACGTTAAGTTTGATATCGATAGGTGGAATGAAAATAGCCACCAACGCATAAGATCTACGCCATGGACAATAACAATGTACCTATCAACATTTTAAAAGTTTTAATTATTATTTAATCAATTAATAATTTCAACTATGGGTAGTGGAAAATATACATGTTATGTTATAATCATATTAAATTAATGTATAAACATTGAAAACTCGTAAATAAATTTGAATTGAAAACTGTCAGTTATATTGTGTTCCAACTATAAAAATCAACTATTGATACTCATAAAGGTTTTAAATAATAGAACATTATAAATAATATTATGATTTATAAAAGTAAGTTAAGTTTAATATCAACATAAAATACAGTTGTACATTAATGTTTGATAAATTTGAAGTTATTTTTAAGTATATTAAAACTATTTTTAAAGTGTAGAAATACCATTATACGAGTAGTAGGAGTATAGTTTCTTTGTTTATATAGTGATACTTAAGTCAAATAAAATTCCAAATATATCAGTTGTAATGGGCCTAAAACGTATTTAAGGGAGAATAAGTGATGCAATAGACCTTTGCAAGTTTAAAGATAGGCCATTTGACCCAACAATGTATAGACACTTTTAAAGTACCTACATTTTATTCGACTTAAAATAAATTTAATTAATTATAATACGATAACTTATAAATTAATTATGGCAAAAATATTAACTTTTAAAAACCTAATGAATAACTTATTTTTATCAAATAATTATAAAAAATATCGTTAGGTACGAACATTCAAATAATTTTTAACTATATTTGAAAGTTAACTAAGTATTTTTATTATTTAATAGCAATATAAAAAATAAATCTCATAGCATATTTATTAGTAATGAGCAATAAGTAAAATAATCAATTATATATGTATATTATACTATATAATAATTTTCATACTTAAGTATATCTACATAATATAATTTATCTTAACTGAAAAGAATATCTTAAACTTTTTAGTTAACTATTTAAAAATAAAGATAATTATTATTAATTATAGAAATTATTATTCTGTAAGTCCAATCAAAAGAAGTTAGGTACTTAAAATTTATTTTGTACACCTAAAGTTCGAGCTTTTTTATAATATTTTGTTTATAACAATACTTTATTTAGGCTTATACCCAGAGTAATGTATTTTGATTAATTTCTATTTATTTTTTATAATACAAAAACTAGATATAGTCTAAATTATTAATAATACTCATATTTTTATATTTACTTACAAATGGTAACAATATTGTAGAAAACATAACGAATTACAAGGTTTTTACATATTTATAAAATTTTATATGCATAAAATATTCTTCGATCACTAATTAATTAGATTGAGTAACATTTTTACGCATATGAATAGTGAGAAATTATGAATTTACAAAAATACAATTGGTTGTTAATTGTCTCTACTTTTTTGTTCTGTTTTAAATACATTCGTATAATTTAATTTAAATAAAACAAGTAGTCTTTGATAGTAAATGTAACCTCAATTTATGATAAAGGGATACAATGGTGTTTGGTTGGATATTAGATAGAAACAATGACAATGACGATGATGATGAATTACGTGAGAAAAAGGACATAGGTACATTACATTGATGCTCATGAGAGAAAAAATTATGTAATAAAAAAGAAATATGAGAGCAAGGTTACAAAGAGTAATTTTCTCTAAAATTGTATTACAAAATTAATTTTATAGTAAATTGAATATTCTATTTAAACTTCTATAGGTTATAATATGTAGAAAAAATAAATATTTAAACAAAGCCTTGTATTAGTGAAATACAAATTGGCAAGTTCTTAAATATTCAATTATTTTTAATTTATGTTTTAAAATATAAAACTTATGAGATCATGTGAAGAAACTTAACACAAATTATACAATTTAATAAAATGTATTTAAAAACTTATTATAAATCTATAACGATGCTAGAAAAATTATTTTTAAAACTTAATTAATTTATTTATTTTTCTTTCATTTCAATCTTGAAATTTAAAAATAACGGTATCCCGTTTATGTTGTCCAATTATGTCAGAAATACAATTTTGTTTATTTTCTTAATAGTTTCTAAACTCTTCTTTAAATTGTAATTATTTTGAATCCAAAGAAAAATATTAGGGATGTTAAGATTATATCAAATTTGGATTAATAAAAATAAACAATACGTTCTATAAAAATATAAGTGGTTGAGATATTTTCTGTTACGAACACAAAAATATATTTTAAAGCATAAAATATTTCATATGAATATTCATTGTTTTAAAGTAAATTATTGTACACTTACTAATCTTTACCAAATAGCTATATAAAAAAATGAAATTAATTATAAAGGTAGACATTGCAAAAATAAAAAATTATGGGTATATTTACTACGAATGGTTAATAATTATTTCCATTATTATTTCCATCAAAAAATTGATGAATATAAAAATGACATATAAGATTTTATACTTGATTTGTTTATGTTACCATTTAACAAAAAATTATAGCGGTACCTTATATAATATGGTATAAATTTCATAACTTAAGTACACTTAACATTAACTTCTAAAAATTTGAGTATGGCAGGATATATAATAGGAATGTAGTCATATTGAAATATATTAATTTACAAACCAAATCCTTAGCAGATTTGGTGTACCCCTAAATTCTATATATTTATTCTCTTCTTTTACATGTTTAAAACTAAGAGTATACATAAAAATAATAATACAATAAAAATAATAAAAATATTTGTATTTATTACGAAAAAAAGGCATTAAAAAACTTATTTATAGCCACATCGATAAACGAGAGTTGGATACTTTGAAATCTAGATGTGCATAAAACGTTTAAAGTTTAGATACTAAATTTCATAATAACCCTATACTAAAATATAAAATAAATAACAAAACAAATAGCCTTTTATCACGGAAATACAATATGTAATTTTTACTCCTTTTGATTTTGAAGAACAATAAAAAGTAAATTACAAGCACACTATTTTCAAATGATATAACTTTTGAAAAAATATTTTATTTTAATTTCAAAAACTGTCATTAGTATGACTTACCTTGAAACGTTAAAATCGAGATAATAATCAAACCATTGAATTTACTTTAATATATTTTTCATTAACTAGTACTTACAATTTTTATTATCATTAAGTTTTTTAAGTAAGCAAGATTTTTTAAATCTAATTACAATTAGCCTACTCAACATAAAACCTTCTTATTCAAATAATTTATTCATTCAAAAATTTAGTACTATTATAATAATAGTAAAATACACTGACTTCTAAAAAAAGTTATATACATTTAAATTAAACACCAAATTAATACAAATAATTTTTTTTTTCTGAATATTGATCAAAAAAATATTACAGAAATATAAATAATCCTCTAAAAAAAAACATAAAATCTTTAGAAAATCTTGTGTAGTAATTATTAAATTCAACTTTGTCATTATTAAATAAATGTTATAGTTGTCATATTTAAATCTAAAATGTTAACACACCATAGTATACTTGCATTGAGATGAATGAAGTGAAACAAGTTTCTAAAATGGAAATCCACTTAGTTAATTAATAGTACCATCTAATGAAATAATAAATACTCGTATTAAACTTATATTATCTTTCTATTAAACAGTACAGTAGATAATGAAATGAAAACTACAAAAGTGATTTTTAGTAGTTAGCTGTCATTATAAAAATAACAAATCTTGTATTAATTATAATATATATTTTACTGTAATTAAAATATTAAAATCAAATAAAGGTAATTAATTAAAAGTAAAATTATTTTGGTGATAAGCAAAAAAATATGTGAATCAAAGAAAACGAAATCCAAATTTCAATCCAGAAATTAGAAAAATAAAAATAAACAATTATAAACGAATGTATACAAAGACAATTTTAGTAGATCAATGCTCTAATCATGACCTATGGCTACAACGATCTTTTTTCCTATCCTTAATAACACTTTACAATACCTACCTTCTATATTTAATGACGGATTATTAAAAAATACCGAGAAAAAGAAAAAGAAAGAAAGATATGCGTGTACTACATACACATTAATTCATAGTTTCAACTAAATTTCGGATGCGTACACGATTTTAATCAAGATTAGTATTACCATTATTTTTTTTTTTTTATATATTCTCAATTCACAGATGAAGAGCATCGAAACCGGTAAGACACGACCGATGAAGTTGGTTTATTTACTTTTGTTATTTTTTGTCCGTTACATTTGCTTGTCTTACCTACCATAGTAAACATTAACTGTCTTGACGGACAGTGAATACATATAATGTGTGTATGTGTGTTTGTGATTATATAATATGTGTGTATGTGTGTGGTGCAAATACACGGAGGACGTTGACTCAATATGTATACGTCCTACACGGTTCGCCGACGCATGCGTCCGGTCGGTCGGTTGCAGGTATAAGATAATAATGGTTAAGTCTATGACACGTAAGTGTACGTGTAAGTGTGTTTGTGTGTGTGTAACTACCTGATGTGATTTTCGCAGCTTCGTATACTGAAAGAATTTAATCACGTTCGAACACTAGGTGACAGGCAAAGTATATAACGATAATAACTATTTTTTTTTTGTAAATTACCTCACATTTGCTCAAATTACTATAAAAATGATTGGGTATTTGTTTGATGAGTCTTATTTTTCTAGCGAAAAGCTAAATAATATTAAAATTAAATTTAAATTTAAAGTTAAAATTCAATATTCCGCAAAGTAAAATATGAACATGAAATAGCAGAACTACAGTACACTTTAGCTGTTTTCAAACAATACAAAATATTTATTCTACGAATACATAATACGTTTTTTCAATATTTTATTTTATTATTAATTTATCGCAAATTATATAAATACAAAATACAAACATTTTAATTTACAAATAATCTATTGACATTGTATACAATGTAAATAATTAATATATAAAAACAAGGTTTTTATATATTTTAAATTAAATTTAAATTAAAGTTTAGTAAAGAAAATTGAATAGAGAAATGATAAAAAAAAAATTTTACATTTATATTATTACTACTTGAATTACCCAGCTTTCCACGGAATTGTCTTGTCCGGGTCATAGTTTTTAATGGATTATTATCTTACACTATTTAAAACATAGTTTGGTGTTGGTTATAAAACAAATTAAATTACATTTAAAATTAATTGGTATGGTTGTATGCTGAATTACTCGGTTTTGCATAACCGTATTTGAAACTGCCAATACTTTTTAAAATCCCTTCTTATTACATGTCTAAAGTATTGAAGAGAGCACTATGTCAAATTTCAAGTTCATACATTTTGTAGTTACGATCAATGAATGAGTAGTATTAGTATTTTTTTTTTTTTTTTATAGATTTGTATTTATTTGTTTAATTTTATTTCTGGTAAAGATTATAAAGCTTAACTGAATATCTCATGTTATATTAATTTCTTTTAAATTTTAAATTTTATTTCTAGGTATGTTCAGTTAGCATTTTTTGCTTTTTTTAAATACCTCCTTACTAGAATAAACATTTTTTAATTTTTAATAAATTAAGTTTAATTTTTAAAAATAATTTCTTAATGGAAATCTAGAATGTTAACGGAATCACAAAGTTCTGTCGTTTTTAAGATGTATCAATGATCAGTGATGAGTGAGTGGTATTTGGTTTATATATTAATAATAATTATAAATAAATATTTTAACAATATTAAATAGTGTTAACATAGAATAGTGCTTCATTAACAGAATTTAAATATTTGTACATTCAAAGAGTTATATTAATATTCACAAATAATATAATTTTGAATAATACTTTATTCGTATATTTATTACGATATTATTAATATATTTATATTACGTCATTAATATATTTATTATTTAATGTGTATTTATTAATTTTAAAAATACCAATGATATTAAATAATTTAATTGGTTAAGATTTTAAAACGAGTGAACCCTTATGACCTTATTCCCTTAAGCAAAACAGAACTATTGCATGCTGATATTATGTTAATTAAGGGGTTGTAAAAAGTTTTTCGAACAGCGATTGTAAGGTAGTTAAAATATTTCACTACTTACATATGAACGGAAAAAATATGATGCAAATATGAAAATTGCATAAATACATAATTAAAAAATTTCTTATTCGATCCATCAAAATCAATGATTTAGAACTTAATTTTTTAATATTCTAACTAAAAATTACCATTCACTATTTTATTAAAGAAATGGTAAATAAATTATTTAGTATTTAATACATAATTATATAATTAAACAATATACACATACCAATTTAAAATCATTTAACTACAATGTAAACAAATTATTTTTGTCGCTATATCAATCAGAAAATATTTATAAATTAAAAAAAAATAAATCCACACGGTTAGATGAAGAAAAAATGTGAAAAAGACAATTATTATGATACATTTTTTCTTTGTAGTACAACTTTAATAAATAAATCAGTTATTAAATTCAACCTCTTGTTGATTGGTACACTTTCTAGTTCTTGATAAGTCTTTTGTATCAAAGTAATTTTTTATTATTATGGTTTTCCCAGAGGTAATACATTTGCTAAAAGGTCTTCTTTCATTGACTGGCATCACTTTTACTATACATAAAGAATAATTTCATCCTTCGTTGAGTATCGTCCCGCTAGTTTCGATTTACATAGCGAAAATAATCATAAAAGTAAAGCAAACCCATAATATACGGAAAAAATAAGAATTAAAATTATATGATGAATATTTTCTGTTTTTTTTTTTTTTTTTTTTATGGCAATGTTATTTTAATTCTATTATTTATTGAAATGTATATTAAATATTATTATTATTTGAACTATAATAATTTAATCTAAATATCAGTCTTATTATATTATTATATTAGTTATAAGCATATAATTTAAGCATAGTACATTGAATAATTTTTTAAAAAAATAGAATAAATCAAAAACTTTTAATTTTTATTTTTAAATTATAATATTTTAGGTTTGAAAAATGTGTATAGTGCAAAGGACGCCTTTCCTGTTTTTATTATTAGAGAATACAGTGATTGGGACACATTATGCGTAGAAGTGACGATAAAATAATAAAGACAGTACTGTCTTGGAAATCAACGGGTAAGAGACCATGAGCGCGCCACACCCGAGGAAAAGATGAATGGACGTGGTGGTCGAGGAAGATTTAATAAGGGTAGGTAAATGATTGGAAAAATATAATTCATGATCGAGAGAAGTGCCGTGTGAAGTTGTGATGGTGGCAAAAACTCTTGTAGAGTAAATAAAGCCAGAAGAAGAAGAAGAAGAAGAAATTATAATATTATGCAAATACATACTTTATACATAATACGTAATGCATGTACATAGTGTAAGTATTTTTACAATTACCTAACTACAATTTTTTCAGAATAATTATTGGTTATAGTATCATATAATTGTTTTAAAGTAATAACAAATGTAAACTAATCATCTCTTAATATCAAATATTAAAATTTAAGGTACATCCGAGATAAAACCTCAATATATTTAACTTGTATAAATACCGTGAAGATATAAAAATTATACAATGGAATTACATTAAATATTAATGTCACTTTAGTACTTAAGATATCACTATCATCACATGAAAAAGATTAAGAACATTTAATAATAAATTATTGAGAACAATTTGCGGCCCTATCTACGATAACAGATTAGGTACACGAAGAAGAATATTATATCGATAACTACAAGAAAAGTTTGAATGGATGCCAGTCAGTTTTAAAAATGATCAATGAGTACAATGGTTTGGTTACATAGTGCATAGGAACAACGAAGTTAGAGTTAAAGCGGTACTATATGAAAATCTATGGATAAAAGACCTCGTGGGGGTTTAGGAATAAGAGAAATACTTTAGAAGATCTCAAGAAAATAGAGATACAAGAATAAATAATATCGATAGTTCATTACAGAATAGTAGTAACAAAGAATAGTGGATACTAATCGTAGTGGTGGCAAAAAATCTTAAAAAGTAATAAATCCCAAAAAAAATAAGAAGATTAACAGATATGTATAAATGTGTAAGTAACCTCCTTAATTTAAATATTTTTTAATCAGTATAAGTAAAAATAAAAAAATTAATATTTATTAATTTTATAAATGTCATAAATATATACAGCATTATACAAATTGATAACCGAAATTCATCAAATATAAAAAAAAATAATAATAATACTCTATGGTAACAGTTATTTTAACTTAATTGCTATGGTTTAAGAAACTAGTATGAATAGTGACAATAATTCATATGCACAATTACACACACCTAATGTATGATTTGTTTGAGCAACCATCGCAATACATTGTATATCTATTAGACCCGAGGCTCAATTAAACAATCAATAAATCGAGGTTCTTCGACCTGAAAACTCGTTTTCTTTACCGCCTTTACCACCATTATATATTTTATAACATATCATTACTTTACTACGTATACGATTGTATAGTCTTAATTCAAAATGTCCACATACAACAATTAACACCAATAAGCTAAACAAGTTCAAATTAAAGGCATGTAATATAATTAATTACAATAATTCATATTATTTTTAACTCTTGCAATTATTTATACTTATATATTTATTTATATATATTTTATTTATTTTATTTTTGATAGGTTAGATTTGGAAGAAAATAAAATCTAACACATCATTAAAATATATGCAACAATAAAAATTTAGGTTTTGTACGAGTAAGGTTATAATGTGCGTATTGTTTTATTATCATAAAAACCGCAATTAAAACTTATTAAGGTAAAATTAATTCGTACTAAGGAACCAATAATTTTATTCATAAACTTAAATATTTGATGAAAATTTTTATAAATACCTATATATTGTGTATTAGTTATAATAATTTATGTTTTAGTTATAATTATTTATTTAATGTCATTCCTTTTCATATTATTTATAAAAAGCTTGAGGCTTTTGGTGTTACTCGCAATAATTTATCTAATAAGTTCTTCTTATTGTATGAAAATAATAAGACCGAAAGATTTATTTTCTAAAAAGTCTTTTTTTTAATATTATTCTGATATCTATAAATGATGCCTCTTTTTATTGCATTATTTCTTAACTATTTTCCCACGTGGCCTAATTACTTTATAATCAAAAAAGTTATCTTTACTGTAACAGCCTACATTTTCGAAAAGTTAATAATGTTTATTACTCAAGTGTATACGACGGAATAAAACGATTACTGATTTACATTGTAAGTTTACAGAGTATTATAGTGACATTATTTTATGGTGACAAAATATGATCTAAAGATATATTATTTATTCTGTAGTCATTATATTTTCTATAATACATATAATATTATGTATTACAATAAGACAAAATAATAAATTGATCTAACCAATTACAACATAAAATATATAAACTAATGACAAAACAAGAGATTAATTATGCTAAATATTTAAATATCGTACCAGTTATTATGGCAAAGTAGAATATATCCTCTAATGGCATTTATGTAGAATTAAAGGTTGTAAAAAATAACTTGATAAGGGGCATTAGCGTATTGAGAAAAACAGCTTTTAATCGATGACGCGAAACTATTATTAGAGGACGTCTAGAGGGACCATTTTAAAGGAAAACTACTTGACAGCATGTTATCAATCAGTAGCCGCTCACCGTCGGACCGAATTGATTATATAAAACTTGTAACTCGTCTTCAATTCGAGTTTTCCGAAGCGCAAACAACTTTGACGGACACTCTAATCGTTTTTCTGTTCCAACCAACCTCCACTCTACTCATTGACATTCAGTCAATAATTCACGTTCCGTAAATTTCAATTTTAATAAAACAAAACTCATTCTACTATAAATATCTAATTTTTGTTATTAAACTTTAAATTATTTTAGGCATACATTATAAAACGTACAACATACTTGTAAGTAACAATATAAGCAGCACAGAAAACCGTATAGAAAAAAGTACATAACTTTAAACGACAACTTTATACACATGAATTTACTTACATATCTCATGAATAAAATTCAATAAGTAAAATTTTAAATAAATTAAAAGTTATTAGAATATGTTAAGTAAATTATTGATGCATTTTTAACATAAAAAATAGGAATCTGGAAGATATCGTGAGACATCAACAATAGCACTTTTTTAATTTTCTCGGAATAGTATTGTCTTATTATTGGTTATTTAAATTCAATATTTTAAATACCAATAAAAAATAATAAATAAAGATTATTTATAGATAAAAGTTACGTACCTACTCGGCTACATATGTTATTAAAACGTCAACAACTTTAATTCTTAAATCTTTTTATATTAGATAAATATTAAATACATAAGTTCAATAGTATAGCATCTTTGTTTAGCTGAAGCATACTATGACGTCTCATGAGTTATGTGTTAAATCATGTTAATATTAATTTGAGAGACTTAAATGCCAAAATAGATAGGAATTATCCATATTATACAAGTAAAACAACAGAAAATAGCTTTTATGAACGAAATAATAGCAAATCCAATAACAAAATAATTAATAATTCATAGTTTTACAACCTACTTTAGATGTCGAAACAATTTTATTGTGAAAATAGTTAATAAATATCAAATAAAATTTTGATTCTAGAATATTTAACAACGATGAAAAAAGTGTAAACAAAAATAAATCTTAGTTTTAGAAGCTTTAAACATAGAACTACAATAGTATACCTAAAGAAAAAAATAATGCGTGGTTGTTTTAATAATCGGGAAAGGAATTGGATTTAGGACTGTAATTATGTCAGAGTAGAAGCTATTCGAGAAATATTTCAGATCACGAAAGTCAAAAGTAAAAAAAAAATTAAAAAAATATAAAAAATAAAAAAAATATTAGAAAAAATTATTTCACAAAAATATACACAAGAATTCCAAATGTATTTCTTAAATATCATTGAAAAATTAATGTTTTATTATAGTCCATAATACAGATAATAGTAAATCAATTTTATAAGGATGATTTTAATTCTGCTATGAAAAACTAATTAATAAGTCAGCACATAAGGTTCGTTAAGTTCTCTAAGTAAACAAAAATGAGAGATTTGCTTAATTATATTTTACTATATACTTTCAGATATCATGAATAAAAAAATAAAGCACTAGTTTGTGACTCTAACCCTTATTAATATGATCGTTATAGTTTGTTAATAAAAATTCTAAACAACTTACTCAATAGCTTATGAAGCATTAAAAAAAATAAAAAATAAATGATAAATAAATACAATTATTACTATGAGTCAAATATATAATGTAAATCTTTAAAATTAAAATAGACAATACCAATAATACATAAAAAAATTAGAATATGAAACCGGAATATACTAATATTAATTTATCAGAAGTTAAACAATGATTATAATGAATTATTTGTTAAATCAGTGATGATGCATATCGAATGTATGAAGTAGATTTTATGTGAACCAATAAAATATAATTTAAATTTCAAACCTTACAGAAATTGTAATTTTATACGAGCCCCAGTAAAACAATACAGTCATTATACTAAACTATATACTAATTTCGATATTAACTTAGAAAAAAATAACAATAGATAAAATAATTGCTATTCGAATCCATCTTAATTTAAAAAATTATAGTTAGTAGAAAATGGATTACGTTACAATTGTCACTTAGATAATTAATACAAAACATATAAGTAATTAATACTTTATAGTAAAAAATATTATTCACGAATAATAAGAATATATTTTAATTATCAATTGAACATATAAGTTTGAAATACGTTACAACCGATATTATATAGTATTCCAACGATATCAACACTGGCGTCCTGTAATTATAATTAATTGCACAAAAACCTCCTAAATCATTCAAATTGAGTGGCCCAGTGGCATCCTCTCATTGCTAACCTAGCATCACCTGAAAACTCTCCCGGTAGACTCAAATGAAAATGGTATCATGATTTTATCACTATATAAGCTGTATAATATAAACTAAATAGAATTCATATTGAAAATATTGTCAATGAGTGCACCCTTGTCTCATACTAGACAGCCTAGTTAAAAATATGTCAATACAATAATTGTATGAGTAATAATTATTCATTGTATTATATTGTAAGTATACAGACTGTAATTTTTTCAATATTTAAATTTTAAAAGAAAAAAGTCTAAAATATTTAAAAAAAATTTCTCATAAATAAATATATTTCCACGGTACTATTGTTTATTTTACATTATTTTGATTATTTTATA
Organism: Sipha maydis; assembly: GCA_034509805.1. NCBI lineage: Eukaryota > Metazoa > Arthropoda > Insecta > Hemiptera > Aphididae > Sipha > Sipha maydis. The sequence goes on along the minus strand of JASXSY010002998.1, from coordinate 68,467 downwards.
TTCTATTTTCAATTGGACTAACGTATGCATAAATAGTTATACAACAATTGTAAAATCTACATAGAAATTATGAACTATATTACAAATAAAAATGACTGATATTTTCATATAGATTGCTGCTTCATCTGTACCCACAATAATGTCAGAATCATTGGTACATTTTTATACAACACCCACTTGGATTCTTTACACAATAGATTGGATGATCATTTTGTAACCAGTACGATAACCATAAGATACAAAGTATAAAAATAACAGAATGAAGACGCATAATTTTATTATTTCAGAAGAGTATTTAGTTAAATAAATTAAAATAAAAATAAAATAAAAGACAATGTATAATATGCACTGTAAATCGTTATATTTACAGTATACTATAATGCTTATTAAAAATAACCGTACTTGTATAAAAAGCGTTAGTTAAAATTAAGTTTAAATAATTATATACAACTCATCGTAAGCTATCATTATTAGATATTGTAGTTATAATAAAATAATCCTTTTGCAATCAAACATACCTATGTATATATATGCAATATATTAAAGTATATCATGTAGAAGCAATTTGTGCTAGTTACTTCAATAAATACGATTTCATTTATATTAAAAGTTATGAACTCATAATTTGGGAACTGTTCTACTTAATTAAAATACTCTATTTCATTGTTTATGTACATGTACATAATAATAAATATACATATACAATATATAACACGAATTCATTATAAACTCTTTACAATTCTTATAAATTCCAAATAGCAAAATTTTTAAACGTGGTTGTGCTATGTATTATTAACTAACTGATTGCAGTGAAAAAATATAAAAACAAATTGTTTAATTCATTACAAGAAATGACCATTTTCAAATATTTTAACACTGAAAACTATTTGTCGATTCCTTATAGTATCTTATCATGTCTCATATTTATCAACTCCATATATTTAAGAACTACTTTCGTATTTTTATTTTGCTAAGATAAATAATAAGCCACTTTAATTTCAATTTATATAATAGTATGAAAATGTATTGTATCAATGTAATTCATTTAAATATTAACTAAATATTAGGTATTTAATGGCTTAATGATTAACAAACGTAATTTAATCACTAGAAAAATATATCATCAGGTATACTAAGACTTTCTATATTTTCAGTGAATTCATAATGACATTCAAATAATTTACTAGATTTTAGATTACATCATACTCGTAATTTTAATAGTAATTATTAGCCTAAGCTAACTGGGTAATTCATAATAATAAATAATCAATTAATATCCATACAAATACGAAATACATTTTTTTTTAATTATAATTGATTATTTTAAATTATTACTTTACATGAAACGGAATCTCAATTAAATTTAAAATAAATTATAACTGTATAATATCATCTTCATCCAGATCTTAGTCTACTTTGCATGAGCGATAATAAAAATTTAGTTTTAATTATTACCTCGATTGTTACATTATTATCTTTATATATATCGTAAATCTATAATTAACCTTAACTAATATGAACCAATATCTTACACTTTCAGAAGTAGAAAGCCAAAATGTACAGAACACACTTCACAAGATGCGAAAAGAAATTACCAATTTCATTATCATGGTACCTATTTAAACTAGAATATTTTTAAACTTTACGATATAATATTTGCATACAATTTATTTTATATCTATTATTTAAATATTTATATTAGATCACAAATACGTAAACAGTTTTCTACATTTGATTTTTTATAAAAAATGAACAACTTTCAGATTAGCCATTGATTTTTATCAAAGTTAAAAGTTAGAATATTGATAATTTAAATCATTGTATTACGCCTGTGTACTATTCTATAAAGGTCCTTATCTACACTTATAAATATTGTATCTAATACTTATTATTTTTTAAATTGATTTCAGCATGGGTAATTCATAAAATGTGAACTTAATTATAATAAAAAATCATAGGTGTTGATATGTAATACAAAATTATCTTAGGTCGTATATGACGAAGTTCTTGATTTTTGACTAGATTCTTAAACATTTTAAATTATACTTGATTCTTAAATTATTATTAATAATATACATTGAGTAGTATTCTTATTATATAATCATTTAAAAACAAGCTTAAAATAAAACTGAAATGGAAAGTACGAGTATGTAAACAATAATATTATCTATTTTAAATTGTAATCACAATTTTTACCTATATCATAACACATAACAGTATATTATATAAGTTTGAATTATTAAATAATAATACGAATAAAATAAGATATTTTCAACCTGATATGTTTCGTTTCAATTATGAATAAATTATTTTAGTAAATAGTATTCGTAATGGACACGGATTTAAAAACAATTTTACTTTCATTATACATTCAGTTTATGAATACGTAAATCTCGAAAATTCCTATTTACACCTTAGAATAACTCAGTTATTATATACACACCTGTCTAATACATAAGTTTATAGTTCCTCGTGTGCATAAATATTTTTGAAATCAATTAAAAACTCAGTGGACCATTTGATAGACTATCATTCAATGTTGACATATTTTACTTGATATTAGAATATATTATATTTTTTGATTTTCCTATTATTCCAGAACTGAAAATCGATGCAAGTTGGATTTGTTTCCACAATAATTGTTAATATTGGCCATGCATCTTCTAAATACAAATTTTTATTATTTGTACGAACTGTTATTTTTAGTGAATATACATTAGGTCATTTATTAATAATATTTTTATTTATAATCACACTTAAACTTATTCTCCATTTTTGTGATATAATTGTTTATAAATCAAGACCTATTATAAAATATTAACAAACTGTAACTTATCAAAAATGTAATAAATAGAAATACGTGTGTTTCGGTAGTACTGAGTCTCAAAAACATTATAACAAAAAGTTCTAATCAAAATAATAAAGCTAAGAATAATTAAACGCCTAGAGTAAGTCATAAATAGTACTTATATTGAAACCATTTAATTATAAAATTAAATTTTTTATCTTAAAATTAATGACTTTTCTCTGGGAAAAAGTTTCAGGATTATATTTGTGTTAAAATAAATTAAATTCCTAGATAATTTTAAACTAAAAAATAATACAAGTAAATATGGAACAAGTACTTATCACAAACTAATTCGTTCTGTGGGTAGTTTCATTAAAAAAAAAACTTTTTTCTCAACGCGGATTGAAAGAGTGCAAGTTTATACAATCACCGATGAACCATAATAAAATTTCTGTTAATTAATTCACGTTCAGTCACTCTTTCATTAAATTTTATTAAATGATACAATTAATCAAAAAAAGTGACTTTTCAAAAATAATATTAGGTTTAAAAGGCGATGACGGTCAAATCAGCAGTAACGAATAAACTGCACTTCATACTTCGCACGACGAAAATGTACGATAATTGCTTATATTATTAAAAAAAAAAAAATTCATATCAGTTATATAAAAAAAAAAAAAACAACAGATATATCATCTACGAATTAATTTTTTAATACGCCGATTGGTAACAAAAGACGATGTAAATAGTTCAGCGGAGAATTCATTACTGCAAACAACGGTGATCAATCGATGATAAACCAATCGCGGTTTTAATTCGATTGAGTAAATGAACGTGTCTCACCAACGAACGATAATATTAATAAGGAGGAGGTGATCAGGATGTCACCAATGAAACAATAGCCGTCACTCTGATAATACATATATATAACACGTCTCAGTTGATTTTACCGCAATTAGGTATGATTTTTAATGAATATCATATATGGGTACTCACCACCGTCGTCGAGTATGCGTGCGTTATAACAGACGACCAACGTCGTACCGATTACACGACGTGGCGGCTGTCGCAGTCCAACCGACTGCGAATTTTGGAAAAACTTGTGCGATTTTTCAACGCAAACAAAATCGAAGGCCACCGACGGAAATTAAATGTAAACGAAAAAAATAAAAAAATAAATAAATAAAAACGCGTTTGTTCGTAACCTGTCGCGCAGTAAAAATGACCACGAGCGTAATAAGGTAGATGAGCAAGGGAAAAAAAACGAACTAAAATCGTGAACGATTACGGTGCTTAGGCCGCAGCGCACGGGATGCGAGAACAATTTAAACGTAACGATTCACGTGCCGGTAAAACAGACGACGACAAACGGACCGGACCGACGACGGAGAACAAGACGCGACGGTCGACGGACGTGAACTGGTCGTGCGACGCGGGCGAATAATAATCGGACGGGGATAAAAAAAAAAAAAGGAAGAAGAAAAAATAATAATAATAATAATAATGGAAATCGCGCGCGCTTCTCGACGGCGGCGGCACACCGACCGAGCGACGGGACCCGACGGCAACGCGACCTGTCGCCGACACCCGGCAACCATAACGGTACGTGCTACGTAATAATATATTATTGTGTACTCATACGCACTATGTAAAACCCTGCGTAGTGACGGAGGCGGCGAGTCTTTGGAACGGCGCCGGAGCTTTTTATTCTACCATATTTGTATTATTATTATTATTATTATTATTATTAATTATTATTATTATTTTTTTTTTCGACCTCCATGTCTCTTCTATCTCCTTTCGAGTCAGCAAAACGTGTCAAACCCTTTCGATCATCTTTATATATGTATATAATAAAGACTGTACAACACAAACGTTTATTGTACATTTTATACTTAAAAAAGAATAATGTACAACACCACCGCGAGCTATCAGTATGTCCGCGCGGCATGTTTTTTTTTTTATTATATATAATAATTATTATGCATCATGAACTTTATACGAGGAAACCGTTTTGGCGACCGTTTAACTAACAAAACACGCAACAAGTAATCGCGACGAGATAATAATTATATCCGCAGGAGTGCGAGGAAAGCGAGTTATTTTCCATTGTCCCCCGTTCATATCAACGGCTTTCGATCAAGCTTAAATCGCTAGACAACACTGAATATTGTTTATTTTTTTCCACAAATCTTTTTTCGTTTATTTTATAACAACGAGGTTTTCGGAATTAAGATTTTTTCGACGGAAAGGTATAGTTCACATCGTCTTTTTATCGAACGTAAAATGTAAAAACGCATTGTACATTACAAGCTATTAATCACTCATTAATCAATATATCATAGTATTTATTATTTATTTAAGTACAAAGCTTTACAGAGTACATAATTGGTCCTAAGCAAATTGATACTTGCTATAGAAAATAGTATATAAATTAATTACTTGATGTTAATAATCTGCATTTACATGTGTAAAAAGAACGTGGTTCTGTTAGAATGATTTCTTTTGAGGAATTTCATGTGTTGGGATGGTTTAATTGTGATAGACGTTACCATTGATATAGATTTTGTACGATGTATTTTATACTTAGTGACTTATCTGAATTTAATAAGACAGTAAAATAATTAATATTGTACGTACTACTGTCGATCCGTCAACAAACTTATTATTCAACAATCTATCAATAAACTGTCGATAAAAAAATAATGTTATTAAAATTTAATTGTAAAATTATAAAATAGTAATCATAATACAAAATAAGTACTTATCAAATAACTATTTAAGTTACTGATATTTTATTTATCGTTACTGATAAATAGGGCTAGGGCTAGGATTTATATGCATTTGCATGTTTTTCCCTTGAGTCCAAATTTATTGGTTGTTAGTTTGTCTACGATTTTGCTTATTCTTGGTTAAATAGAACCAATTTTTTTTTTTTTTTTACATATTTTGAACACAATGCATATTATTGCATATTTACAGATTTTGGGATTTTGATTTTTTTTAACTTAATTTTTTAAATTTTTATATATTTATTGTTAATTTTAAATGGTGTTTTTTTCATAAAATCGATAGTTTTTGGTTTATCTGTCGAATTCTTGTAAAAATAGAGTATAAATATTACCTATCTAATCTTATCTTGGTCGAACAACCGATAGAATTACCTACATATTGTTAAACGACGTATATAGTGAGACAGCACAGAAGTATTTCATTAGTACATCGTGTTTTGCGTAAATGTACAGACACTTATACTTAAAAATTTGAGCGGTTTTAATAATAGTATCATTGTATAAATACGGAATGCTCAAAGTGAAAGTGCCAAGTTACATCAATTTGTTGAAGAATTTTCAAGTAACGTTTTTAAAACAGTTGGTAAAATATTATATTGAATTATTTGTGATCAAGCTGTGCTCGTAACAAAAACGTTTTCATGGAGTACAGCATTTAAATTTAAGCGAGTATAACAAAAATATTAATTGAAAAGCCAAATCTAAACAGTCATTCATTAATAATACATTAGAAAACCAAAATAAACAAGCACATTTTTCTCTAGAATTATGTCAAGCAATGTTAGAATCTGATAAACCTTTATGGAAGTTAATTTATTTAAAAATTTTTCGGAAAAATATACTGATAAATGTATTCTTGACCAGTCTATAATTTGCAAAAATTATGTTTCTACAATTTATGAAAATACTATTTCTCGTATTCGTTCAGAAATTTGGGTTTCTATAGATGAGACCACGGACGTGGAAAAAAAGATATTGATATTAATTTAACTCCAGGATAAATCGCGTCATTTAAATATGTACCAATAACCTCGTGTGATGTAGAAAGGAGTTTTAGTCAGTATAAATCTATTTTACATTCGAATCGCCGGTCGTTCGTATTTGAATATTTGAAACAACACATCATAGTAGCATGAAATAATAATATAATATAATATAAACTAAAATTTAATGTAATAATAATAAATTATGAATTATGATAAATAATAATATTTTAGAAAAAAAAAAAATTTGTTTTTGCATATTTTTGCATATTTTGGTAAATAAAATGCATATTTTACAATTTTTTATTGCATATAAATCCTAGTTCTACTGATAAATAACTGATGATTAGATATAACCATATCATTCAACCAAGAAAATTCGTAAATGTGGTTTGGTCTACGTGGACTTGAATCAATAGAATTAAATACAGTATATTATCGTTGAAAAGTTTTATTAGTATATGACAAACATTATAAACATTAACACTACTAGAAATAGGTCACTTAATAGTTTATTACAATTTGAGAAAAATAACCCTTTTATTTTTCAGTAGCATGGTTCATTCGGGAGTAGATGCAATTGTTTTTGTATCTCCCATGATTTATTAGCCTGAAAAATGTTTGAGCTGTGCCCAAGATATTTCTTTCTGTCTGCTCAAATATTAAATACACATAACTCGGACTTCTCTGCATACTACCACTTTCTTTCTACTTTATTCGTCGTTATACACAAGAATGGGTTGAAATAAATATATTTAAAAATGAAGTTTTTAAATATACTGTTTAGGTTTTCGAGACAAATAAAAAACTGCTTCGCATAACATTCTTGCTCTTGTTAACTTTAAATACAGTTGCATACACATTTAAAACTTTTAATTAATTTATAATAAACATGTACTAAATTACGTACAATTTATAATATTCAAAAAATTAATATTTAAATACATTACTTCTCTTTGCAGAATTCGTTGATTCTAGACAAAACTTCTTGTATGCTAAAACCGTATTTATATAAATACAATATAAACTTATATCAAAGTATTCATAACAAAAATATACCTAATAGTTTATAAGAATATTGTAAAGCAAATAATTGAATACAAATGTAATTCTGAGAAATAATCGAAAATACAAAACAACAAAACTAAGTTTAAGAAACGATTGCAAGTTTGTTATTTTTGTATTTGTTTTCTCTTAGAATATTTTTAGAGATTTTAGTATATTCATCGGAGATTATTAAATTTATGTATATTCTTTTTTTCCATTTTATAAATAATAATAAATATTTTATAAGGAAACTATATTATTGTCTGAATGACTCGTTTTTTTTTAAAAAAAAATTGTAGTTTGCATGGAAGATCAATTTAATACGATTATATTTTAAGTAAAAAAATAAGTTCTTTGTAATATTGACTAACTGATTTATATTCAATGATTTTCTGTTAAGACTAATTTTAATTCAATCCATTATCAATCAGAATTCAAAAAATGAGAGTACTTTGAAGTTTGATGTATCTACTTGTATACCATTCAAAATTAAAATAGTAATATATTGTCAATTCATCCAAATTAAATCAAAGTGACAATTTATTGATATTCATGGAATTAATAAATATTTTTAATTTATTAGTGATAAGTTATTACAAAATATATTGTGAAAGATTGTACGTGTACGTGGTGAAATAATGTATTACAAAATTATAGTTACAACTCATAAAATATACTATTAATAAACTCCGGTGATACCCGAAAGCGAAAATCAACCTTTTTGTTCGATAAACCAAAAGCGCTAAATGAATTTACGCTTTTGTATTTTGATAGTAAGATAAAAGCAGAAAAATAAATTATATTATCTGTTACAATATTTTAAGCCCCTCGTACTGCAGCGTACTAACTTAACATGCCACGCTCGACGCTCTCCAAAGAAAAAAAAATTTCCAGATTTGAATAATTGAAAACTGTGGGCTTCAAATTTCAAATTTAGTTTTAATGTGCCTACTCAATATTATATAAATATATTAGTTTGTTAATTATATCCATGATATTTGTAAATTTTAAATTAATACTCAAAATTATAATTCTTATTTTTATTTTTTTTTTAACTAATTTTATTATCTATGTAAATGCTTGATTAAATATTAAAATAATTAAGAATTTTAATGAAATGCACTTTATTTTTATAAAATTAATATGCGCTTATGGGTTGTTAAAAAGGTAATTTTTTTGAGTTTTTAGGTTATTTATTTTTGTATTTGGGTCATAGCTTGCGCTTATAGGCCACAGCCATAAACCCTACTTGGAAATTTTTTGTAATGTAATCGTTTCAAAATAAACAATTTGTAACTCGGAAAATTTGTTTAAAATACTTATTTTACATTGTATGTTTGATAATTTAGCATTTAAAAACATTAATTACCATTAAATCGATTTATAATGATAACCAAACATTTGTCATACAATTAATACACACACACACATATATATTAGAATACCATAAGAAAGTTTAAAGTCCCATCCTTCTTTATATTTGCAGTAACCAAAATGTTGCAGCCAACAAGGCGGTAAGTTACATTATTAACGTCACACTTCAATATTTTCTAAACATCGAAGTATTCTATTACTTTAAATTATTTACTCAAGCTTATATCACAATATCAAAGATAAATGGAAATAAGTTTTTAAATATTAATAACATTTAATCTATGGAGATCTATGTAATCTACATACTAATACCAATATATGTAGGTATTTACGCCTTATTTTTCAATTTTTACAATAACTACTAAACTTCATTTTTCACTGATGAATAGATAGTATTTCATAATATTATGTTAAAATGATTCCTGATAATATTTGGAAGCAATAAAGTGAAAAATATCATAACATGTTTTACACATTGTAGAACTGTTAAGATATTACCTACACACAATTTATTCTCACTAATAACATTATAACGTTACTACATAATGTTGCGATAATTACGTTGTAATATCCCTTTAAATCAATTTTTTTTCTAATATATTAAGTTGGTTTTTAATTGATAAGCTATTTAATCCGTTTATACATTGTAATTAGTACTAGTGAGTGACCATAATTTTCTTAATGTGCATTTAGATTCTTAACGTACCTATATAAATTTATAAAAAAATATGATAGCTGCTTAATTAATTCATGTTATACTGTACCTAAGTCGTGATATATATTATTTTTAGCTTGATATAAAAATATTTGTTACTGTTTAACCGTTTTTTTCTTTCTCAGTTTCTGTGTTTTAATGGCTACGCCAACGCTTTTATTGCATAAATATTACTATGCAAATTTTATTTTATATTATCAAAACAAATATGATTCCACTCTTTTTTATTCTTTTCTACCTCCGATTAATTGCAAAACAATTGATATACTCGGATCTATGTATATCGTACATTCAATTAAAATAATTAAATTACACTTTTTAATATTTTTATTGATACTATATGGCAGCATTTGATACCTAAATGTAATATCTTAGACTCTCATATTTTTGTCAAACTACAATCAAGATTATACTAATTTGGCTATAAACTAATGTGGGCTATACTATATTATATTATAAAGAATAGTGTCATTCATTTGTTACCAAATATTTTTTTTTTATTATTCTATATCTAAGACTTATATTACCTAATATTTTTCAAAGGATGATAATCTACTTAAATATTTAATTTAGTATATATAATAACGTTACGTTTACATATGAAAATCGTATTTATATAAGTTATATAAAGTTTGCCGGAGTAGTGGAGATTTTTAAATAGCCTTAATTTGTGATAGTCCTGCTCGATAGACATCATTTAATATTGACGTTTTATTTTTTTATTTTTTACTTTTTTTTTTTTTTTGAAAAAATGTCAAAAAAAATTAAGTTATTATTATTTCTATGTACCTATTTAATTATTGTAAATATTATTTACATTTTTCAATAATAATATTTTTATTGCCTTCAGTTTTGGAATTAATATATGGCATATTTAGCATTTATTCTAAGAATCAAATGTCAAAAATAATTTCTTCAATAATATTTAATTATTAAGTAGTAGTAAATCTGTGTTTAGTTTTCTTTTCATTTATAAGAAAATGATTATTTGCAAAATATTAACTATTTACAAAATTACCTATATTCTATAGAAATAACATATTTGCAGATTATCAAAATATATAAGGATATTGGGTAACAATATAATTTTATTATTTTACAATCGACAAACTAATGAAGATCTAACATTAAGTTATAAAATAAGATAATAATAGTTCCTATAATATATAAATATTTTAAATTATGAATGGGGAAAAAACGAATTGCGTGTTTCCAGTGAGTTTATATTTCACGTTCTTACTGACAATAATTTTGTATTACCTATACTGAAATGAGGCCAAAATCTAGGTCATTATACACCATATTAAGCTATATATTTTTATATTTTAAATTATATTTTGTGTAGCTATTTCTTTTATTTTACTTTTACTTAAAGTTTTTTACTATATATTACTTAATAATTATATATTGTGTATAAATAAATATATGTAGAAGAAATTTTTATTCTTAAAATATTATTGAAAATAATCATACATAAAAAAAAATAATAATAATAATAATAATAATAATAATTATAATAATGACAATTGTTTCGTGATGAATATTTTTATTTTATAAGATATATACAATCTATACTAAGAACGCAATAAGATTCAATGACTTAGTAGACTCTTTTTTACTTAGTATATGTAAAATAAGTAATATAATATCAGGTAAATTCAAAAATAAAAAGTCACCCATTAGTAACACTTAACTTGGATATACATTAATTATTTGTTTTAATCTATGACTTGGTAGAGAAGTAAGAGAGAAATGAGAATAAAAGAAGATGTGAGACGAATCGAATAGGCTTATCAAAGCAGTTTCTACTTCATCATAATTTTAGTTGGCATCAAAGATCTTTGGGCAGAGTTAAGGTATTTAAAATTCTAATCAGTAGATATTTGTGATTACTTAGGTGTGAAAAAAACTGTTGATTCTTTTTCGGTTGTTTTAATATGCATATAATTATGGAAATTTCATTATTTTGTGGAATGTAATATTCTGATAAACCTGGATTTTATTTAAAATTTGATATTTTATCCATGTCCCATATTTGTAATCTATAACATCAGATGTGTTTTAACGATGTCTTATAGATTAACAAGTAGATTTATTTTTTGATAATACATTTGCAAGGGCACAAAAGCTAGAATGTATGATTAATCTTTTTGACTTTATATGATATTTCTGTATTAATCTATTATCGATATTTAAGCTTAACTATTTAACAGTATCGGAAGAAGATATTGGTATACTATTCACCGATACAGGTAAGCAGGATCCATATTTTAGGGTGATGATCGTTTTACGAGTTGATTTACTGTGATTTAGTTTTATTCTCAAATTAGAGTACAATTGCAAAGTAAGACAGGTATGATTGCAAATTAGCCGAAGCAATTAAAGATACTTCATGTATTGAGATTATGGCTTTTTCATCCACGTAATCAGCAACAATGATATTTTGAATTACAGATTGGTCTGAGGCATACATATAAAATAGTAAGGGACATATAATACGAGTACTTCCTTGAGGTACTCCTACACTGATTAAAGTCATTTCAAAGATACACGAACAGAAGCGAATTTGAAAATATCGACTTATTAAATAGGATCAGATTAAAAGATATAGTGGTGACAATAGATATAGATATAAATATAGATATAGACAATGGCAAAGTTTAAAAAGAAGATCATCATGTCAATCCAATGAAATGTCTGGAAATTTTAAGAAAAACACAAAAATAGTATTGGTTATTTTCAAGTAAAGTTGAAATAGCATCTATCAATCTGTGTACTTGATGGATTTTGGTGTATTTAACCCGAGAGTCGAATTGGGATAAAGGGAGTATATTATTATTAATAATGTGTGGAGATATTCTTTATAATATAAGTCATTCACATATTTTTGAAAAAAAAAAAAAATATGAAAGAATTGAAAGGACATATGGTAAACTAAATATAACATTTATTATAAATGTTAAAAATATTATAGCTTTTGACGGTAGACATTTAGTGACTTCTTCAGTTATCAAGTCGAATCCGGGAAATTTTTTATTTAAATATTTCAGAATTTAATTTAATTTTTTATTTAGGGTTATAAGATGTTTGATAAATGCTATTGTAATAATGTTGCATTTTCTGAATCTGTGCTACCTAAGTTTATGTCTAATTTTCTTAGGGGGGCTGAAACAGATTTATATTTTAGTAGTTGTTTGGTTTATCTATAAAGAAATCTGCCACAGGCAGATAGTGTAATTTTTGTTAAAAAGTTTTGCGAAGCCTTATTTTTCAAGGAATTTGTTAGTTGTTTATAAGCTGATTTGTGTGATGGAAAACGGGAAAGATTGTTTCTTACTCTTACTCTACGTTTTCAATAATTAGAGCCCAACTTTCCTTTAGAACTGAGAAATAAACTGCATTTTTGTCGAAGTTATTGGTTTTATTAGATTTATTAGAAGTCCACGTAATCTGCTGAATGAGTGTTGTCAAATTATTACTTGCTTCATCAGTATTAAGGTTAAACCCTAACTTAATTTTTAGGTTATTTTTTTCATTTATTAAATTATGACATTTTTTACAATCAGTTAGAACGAAGAATAATTTGAAAGGTTCAGCGAATACTAGCTGAGTGACAGAGATAGTAAATATAACTAAAAATCAAAAGTGTAAATCAAGAATATTATTAGTAGAGTAATATAAGTGGCTAGAATTCTTAATTCATCCAGAGTATCAAATTTCTTATTGGATGAGTTTGGCTAATATGTAAGTTTGATAACTCGAAAATATTTATACACCTTCAAGTTTTTATAATACAATATCACAAGGGTTGTTAACACGACAGTTCTAGCTCTGATGTTTGACGTTGTAATCGTTGCCGAGTGAATATAAAATAACAACAAAAAATCAATTTTTCATTCATAATGATGATTATTTAAATATAAGCCGGTCAAATATTTTATGCATATACAACAGTTAAGTAATTCAGTTCAGCATAAGTATTTATGTTTTAATTTCATATTTAATATAAAATGTGTATGCAATTCAATTTTTTAAATTTTGAAAATTTATTAGTGTTTTTATTATTTATCAAAAATTATTCTTTTTTAGTGAAAAATAAATAAATTTATCAAAAAAATGGTATATGATAATTCAAAATATAAAAAAAATATTTTAAATTGTATACTGTGATAAATATTATATTTTATATTTTTGTATTATAATAATTTTTTGTCAACGTTTATTTTGTAACATAGATAATACATTTTTTTAATTTGTCATCAATTGTATTGGATAATAAATAATAATAATAAAATAAAAAAATAAAACCTATAATACTGAGGCCATCTATTATAGTTTTGTTACAAATGAGAAGTTTTTTTGTATAACGACTATTAGAGTCAAAAGTGTTACAGTTTCTGGCTAAGAGATTATTGCATAATATCTCAATATATTAGTGTCTATTTATCGTTATAGTTTTGCAAATTTATAATTTTTATTTAGACCAAATATTCCTTAACTTTTTTTTCAAATAAATACACACATATTACTCTCTTTCTGCACTCGGCAGAGTAAAATTGATTTTTCCAAAATTTGATTAGATTTTCATTAAATTCCTATTTATACACTCGAACTGTAAAAAAAGCCATTAATTACAAAACTACCTAACTTCGTATTTTTTGCTATACATTCCGATTTTTAACATAAAACATTAGTTACACGCAAAGTATCTATTAATTTGTATTATTCATTATTAAGATAATCCTACAAGTACACAATTTTAAGTGTATACGAAAATAAACATCATAGTACATTTACTTGAAATAAATAAATACTAATAAATAAATATTATCATTATACCTATTTTGAACGCAGACGAACAATACCATGGGAACCAATGAAAATACAAGTTTGCAGTTTGTGTGTAAATTGGTTATTTAATATACAATAATAATGTTTTTCCCATGCGAATTAAGTGATATTATTAGGGTAATACGAAATCAAATTATAATTATTATGTAAAATTTGACCAAAAAACACGGTGTATAAATATGTAAGTATATAATAGGTAAATTAAGTTTCAACTGGTCAAATAGTACTGCATTTTCTACATTTTGTTATAAAATAACAACACTAACATTTTACAATATAACATAACTTTACTTTTTAAATAATGTAGGTGTAATTGATTTTAATTATAAATATTATTCGCTTATAAAAATTTCAAACATTAATTTTTACCAAGATTACAAAAAACAAAACTAATTTAATAACGAAATATAATTTGAATACGTTCATCACAAACATATGTTATCATCTTATGAACATAAAATCAATATAATATTGAAGTACTGATAAAAATTATTGATATTTACAAATTTAACTTAAATAATAGTTATTTAGACAACAGTATGGATTTCAGCTTTAAAGTTGCATTCAAATAAATTAATTAAAATGTTTTATCAATTTAAATCTAGAGAATTCATGTAATTCAGATAGTTAATATATTTATGAAGGAAAATAATAATATTAAATATAAAATTAAAAATGTAATATTTCAGACTGATCAACTTATAATGAACTAATATAATACAATATTGTATAAATATAATACATATTTGTATCAATTACTTCACAAAGTTATACGTGACACATATTATACGCGTGAATTTGAGTAATTCTAAGTTATATTTTTAATACTATTTATTTAATTAAAATTAATTATTAAATAGGGTTGGCTTGATACATTATACAACCCACTCATATCTGTGGGTCAGCCAAATTTTTGATATATTCAGCGTGTAGTATATTTTAAACATATACTAAATTAAATAAAGAAAAAATGATTTTAATAATATTTTAAATGTACAGTTTATACTTCACAATATATCTATATCTAATAATAATTCAATTTAATCTCATCTATTTTTCTCAATTTATTTCTTCCTTTATTTTTTCATATTCAATTGTGATTTTGTTGACTTTGTATATACCTGATGATGCATTTTTAATTCGAAACTGATAGTACTTCACAAATACAATAATACTTTGAGTTATATTTAGTTTAATTATATATTTAGTTATATGTATAAACTAGTTGTTTATTTATTTAAATATTTGTTAAACTTTATATTACTGTAAATATTAAGATTAATAAATAATACTATTATGGAAATTGTATCGGAAAAATATTCGGATTATTGTGATACAGGCGTACAGATAATAATGAGCTAGATGTCTGTAAAGTTTTTTTAAAACATTTCAAGACATATTGATTATCTTGTAATAACTATTGTATAAAGTTCAATTGCAAGAAGAGGGATGGTTATCACCAAAACAAAATAAATCATACACTTACAGACGACTGCATTATTACTTTCGCACGTAATTTGATAGATTCACTTAAACTGCAATCAGAATTTTCGACATTGTCGTCTATCTTCATGATGATTTAATTAAATACGCTTCTCCGAACACATCTGCCAGCAATATAGAATTGGTTCAATTTTTCACGGAACAGTCAAAGAGCACGTCAAAGCCGTAAATACGCCTACGGTTGTGTTCTCAGACGATTGAAAAAAGTTTCGCAGCCGTGCAAAACTACATTAGGAAATCGTATCAATGTATTATTAAACCATATACGGTCGCGATGGTTTCAATACATCCCGATTATCTCTTATTAGCGCTCACATTTCATTCTTCAGTAAGAACCAATGCCATGGACAATGGTAGTTTGAAGACTTTATTCCGATCTTTCTGGTTGGTGTCCACGGTGATCAACAACTCATATTATTCTGTTATTGATTTCCAAATAACTCGTTCGAAATAAAATTAACTGGTTCATATCATGCTGGTAAATACTAGTGTTTATTTTTTCAAAAGTCGAGTATAAATCAATTGGATGTTAAAATGTATAACAACAGTAACGAATTGTATGTAGACTAAGGGTAACAGTTCTCACCAAGAAGACGGTAGAACATGTTTGTATTTATAGACGTCTTAAATTAAGTCACTTAATGATGCTTTGAACTAAATAATACCACGTAAACCTTGTTCCTAATTCTCAAATCAAGATTTTAGACTGTATTGCAACCATAGTTTTTAACATCAGTCAAATGTTATTATTTTTTTTTTTTAACTATTGTGCAATATCATTAAATGTTGTATATTGAATAATACATTCAGTATGTATTGTAATGTTTAATTATAATCACTTACTTTATAGTACTTATACTTACTTTAATAGTATATTGAATAATTCATTTCTTATTAAAAAAATAAAAAAAATACTGTGAAACGCAGTATTGACATTAATACTTCCATTAGCTTTACCTCATGAGAAACATAGTTGTGTAGTACGAAGTTTATTTTTTAATACAAATAAAAATAAATAAGTATTGCAATTATAAATAGCTAATTAGTATGCAATGATAACTCTAAAGTATATTCTGCTTCGAAGTAATATCGAATGATTTAAATTATAGAATTAATAAAAATGAAGATAATTTTTTTTCATTCAATGACCTAAAAAACAATAATAAGATTAAGAAAATTACGTTTGGGAAAAATATTATTGGATAATAATTTTATTGAGATGATAATGGATTCTCAACTGGTGATATTATTCAAGTTCTAATATTATAATAGTTCTATAGAAAAATTATAAAACCTTGTATGAAAGATTATATTTTCTAATGTTTTAAAAATCGATAAAAGAATATTTATATAATATTATTGTTATTTAATCTTAATCGATTAATGACAAAATTATAAATTATTCCTTGTATTGAGATTCATTTTGAATTTCATCGTCACGTGACATAAACATTGTTTTTTCTAATGTTCTTAATGGTCGATGACATTCGACAAACTATAATAAATTATTTTTAAACCTTACGGACTCTTATTTGATAATCAATAAATAGGTATTTTATTTTTTATTTTATTTATTTTTTTTTTTAGTTAAAACTATAATATATTAATAAATGTAATATAATCAATTATAAGGAACTCATATTGTATTTTACAAAATTGTATAAACTATTTATTAAACAATTTTACAAGTTATAATTTCAGTTGACAGTTGATTATGAAAGTCAAGTGTTATTATTAACCTTCATATTTTGTATTTTGGGAATTACAGAAAACATTGATGTATATTTTAACGATACGTATATGTATTCGACCGCTAAACAAATCGAAAAATAAAATATACAAAAGTTTAATTTTTTTCAGTTATGAAAAAAAATCAAAAAACCCGTGTACAGCATTCACAAACAACGAACAGTTTGAGAATTTATTTCCTCCTGGGAATAATAATATGTCTATTGTACAATCAACTGACTTAAAACAACTAAATAATAAATATTTTAATCCGATGAGGTGTTGCGCGTATACAATATTCATGTATAATTATCAATATATTTTTTTGGTTTGTACAATAATTTACCAATAAGTCTAAAGTGATGATGAAGACACTCTTAAATTGATATAATATCGACGAAGATCCAAAGTAATCATATTAAGATATTATGAAATTGACATTTAAAATTACACTACTTTGTGTTCAGTACTTTGTTTACGTTTTTTTAAGATTATAAAAATGTGATGAAATAGTGGGGCTGTAGTCCTTTTAGGGAGAAAAAAAACACTATTTAAACTGTGTATTTCTTCTTCGCGCATGAGGTATTACATAATATTTTACTTCTACTTCGTGCCCGTATATGATATACTCAATTTTCTTTAGCCTCTTGGTTTACGAAATACATATCTATTATTTATTTTTGTGCCGAATGGCAAGTTTATATTTCCCCAGACTACCACAAATACTCGTATATGCCTATGACATAGTAATGTTTCTAAACATTTTATAGAAGTTTTTAACCAATAATTTTCATATTTTACATGATATGAGTATTGTAACACAATCAATGACTTGCATCACAAAGGTCAACTAAAGCTTAATCTTAAACTATGGTGTTCATTATCTTTGGTTTTATCGTTTGTATTTAACTTCATAAAATTATTTTGCATTTTAATATATTAATAATATAATTCTACTAAAATATAATGAAAAGCGTGTAATGATAAAATAATTACAAGTGTTTATGAAAACTCAGTGATTACGAGTTATTTTGGTGTGCACACCTGGTTTGATATTTATCAGGTACATTATATGTGTAATGAATTAAATATTAACTGACCTTTTTCGGCCTCCCATTTCATAAACCTTATGTACATCATTGAATATAATTATTTACTAACAATAATTTAATTACTAATTGAAAATATATTAAGAGTTACGTAGGTAAAAAAGTAAAACAAAAAAAAAAAAATAAAAATAAAAAATTGCATTTGGATACTGTTGAATATTAAAAATTCTGCGCCCATAAAGTGTCCACGTACGTAAGCTAAATAATCTAAAATGTAATGAAAATCATTGAATAATTGTATAATCAAAGGTTTATGTAGGTATACATAAAACAAGTGTTAAATATGAATATGAATAGTTCGTTATAGTGAATTTAAATAAATGAGATATATATTGTACATTATGTTCAGTTTATAAATACTAATGATTTTGAAAATAATTTTAAAATACCGTTAATTTTTTTTCATGCTAACAATATGAAATAAGGATAGCTATAATTAATTTCAAGGAATAACAATTTATTGGTACTTCAATTACATGTATACACAATAAACAATATACCTATATACCTATAGTTTGCTTATTTTACCGGCTGTTGCTTAATGAAATTATTCTTTGGGTTAAGGTTGAATGTTCTGGCTGGAAAATCAAGTTAATATGATTTGATATAAGACAATGAGACAGGAAATATGTGCTAACTCTTAGAATAACAATATCTGCATAAATTAATTAATATTACTATATCATAATTACAAAAATTTCAAACTGTACTAAATATTTAAAATGTAATATTACATACTACTTAGGTATAAGTAGTTTATTTTATTTTAATAACAACTCTGCTAATGTTTTACCAATGCAAATTCAGCATGGGAAGTTGTTATTTATTACAATATGAATGTACATTATATATAACACCAACATTGTGATAACTATTAAAAACTCATTCAGTGATTGTAAAAATATAAACCGTAAAGAATAACAATTTCTATAAATATGATAAAGTATTATGATTAATTATCATAGCATAGTATTAGAAAGAAATACTAAATATTAGCTAAAATCATTATTTTTTACCAATGGTATTTAAGTATTGAAACACAGGTTTGCACATTTTTCTTCAAAGTTGTTTACTGAAATTGAACGACGTACCAATTGTATGTTTTATTAAGATTGAAAAGCAATAGTTTGGGCAGAATGGTTCATATTCAATGATCAAATGTAATTTATGAATAGATTTTATCAAAAGAGGCATGTCCATTTTCTATTTTAAAATTTGATTGAAGTTGAGTGATAATTTTTTCTCTCTTTTTAATCTAATGAAAGTCGTTATTCCTAGAGATTACAGGTATCTGACGCTGTCCCATTACGTTCATCTTGACAGCCCTTCATTCGCTTCAGGGGTTTCGTCACATACTTCGATAGACTTAAGTCTAAAACTAACCAACATTTTCTTTAAGAACATAGCTTTAAAAAGTAATTTGTTTTCTCACGCGAAAATTGTAGTCTTATTCTATAAGTACAGAATAACGCGTAATAATCTTGTAACGTTTCGCACCAAACTGAAATCTAAACACTCGCTGAATGTAAAGGCTTACCAATATAAGATGACTGTAATGTATTTATATATTTATATAAAATTGCATTAAATAATTGTTTAAAAAAAAAAAAAAAAACAGAAAAACTCGCACCAGTATCTAATAAAATATTTGTTCGTATATCTATATTTTTCCGGAGTATTTCCAGGCAATAATACAATGGTTATAATGATAAATCAGATTAAGTATATTCATTGTCTCCGTTGATAAATGCAGAATTCAACGAGAGTGCACAAGCCCGTTATTCGTACGTAGGTACTTTATTCCATACGTTAATTTAGTTAATTTAGTTCCTAATTTCTGCACATTATACGTAGAACGTATACAGCGAAGAGTATAATGTATAACTTGTAACTTGTATTTTCAACGCGATTTGATGAATTCAAATTATTATCGTTCTAATAGCGTACGCCTCTAAGAAACATGCGATTAGAGGTATGAATGAAATATAACAGATGTGCACAGTGAAACATTGAACTATAATTTGTTATTGGAAGAGAAAAAAAAAAAACAGCGATACTTAATGCTGGAAATTATCGTCGAGTGGTACAATTATATTAGTATACATATAATAACATAAAATTTGATGTGGTAACGGAATCGGTAACTATAACAACGAAAGTCACGACGGACTGAGCATGATGATTACACGTCATAATACACGCGTGTACATCGTACGCGGAGGAACCTGAAAATGATCAACTTTTGACAACGTACGTCGTATTTCGTTTTGCGCAATTTATTACGTGCAACCGTTACTCAGTATTTCGAGTTCCCTCTCCCTCCCCCATTCCAATAGTACGTAATGTTTAATGTATGTATACTATTTCGCTTATAGCACATAATATATTATACCTATACCACGTTTAACGTCGCCAAACTGTATTCCTTGTAAACATTACGGTGTAACGGATGAGCTCAAACAATGCCCGAACAAACAACGCGTGTAGTACAATCGTCGCAAACGTGCAATTATTTTGCCTAACATAAAGCCATATATTTCGACGTAAAGATCAAACTCAAATGACTTTGTCGTAATACCGTATCTCCACGGACAACGGCATTACTATGACTATAGTAGATTAATTCGTTGAAAATTAAAATCCCGTATGAAAAGTCAATTGGAATTTGATTGAAAGACAATGGCGGAAAACTGTTTTGCAAACACTAAGAAGAACAATAATTTTACGATCGATTTGAGATATGTTCTCTCTCGTCCGAATTTCTTTGTTGCACTTTTAGTTGTTACGTTACACAGCCATTTCGCGTCTATTTCATCAATAAAAATATAAACTTCGTTTGCACGTAGCGTACCCATTCGTAATGTACACGTATTTCAATCGATATTAATCAATTTAAATTATACATGTAAAGCGTTTCCAATTATTCGAACATGATATATCATGATATATATATATCATTGTAAACAAGTTCAATTTTTTTTTCTAGGTCATTACAATTAAAAACATAATTATAACATTATACTATTATAATACGTTTATAGTACATTGTACTATATCTTGTGCTCCATCAGTGATTATCGCTGACACTTCAATATTCTCCTGTATCAAATCCGTATGTGAGAAATCTCGAAAAAACCAATTTACATCTACAACTTGCCTTTAGCTGACGTCCCCAATAACGAACTATATTTTATAATTTATGGAGTATAATAAGACGTAAGTAATTATTGCTCGAATGTCTGTAGAGAAAATGGTATAATCGTTTATTTGATTTTCAAATATACAGTATGTCCCAAATGTCCCGTATTACCCTTAATATCTCCATGTAAAATCAATATATTTAAACGCGGTTTTTTTTACAGTACTAAGTATGAAAATTCTGATTGAATGGCATAAAATTCAATTTTTTGAATTTTAAAATTCAATTCAATTTTTTTACGCATTTAAGAATTTTAAATTTTTAAGATAGCCATTTTGTTGAACATATTTTTTAAAACAGTTAAAAAAAAAAAAAATACTAAAATTAAAAATAATTGACCAAGTTAGAGCAAGTTATGTTTTTGAATAATTGTAGTAAAAAAATCAATTATTTGAAAAAACCGCGTTTAAATATATTGATTTTACATGGAGATATTAAGGGTGATACGGGACTTTTGGGACATACTGTTTATACAGGTATGATGTGGTCAGCGTGTTGACGAGAATCATATTATAGTTTTGATTTCTTCGGTACTTTAATATCGGGAGTAGTCAATTCTATTCTCCCCTCCCCATTGGAAAAGAATACTGAATAAGGTTCAAATCCATTTCATAACAACAGTAAAAAAAATAAAGCTTAATATTTTTGTAAATTTTTGGTTTACAGGTATATTAGGCATGTAGTTGATTTTTATAATTTTTAACAAAAATAGTTTCATAGGAATGCAGAAAAATCGTCGTTTTCAGAGTAGGCGAAAAAAATAAACAAATAAATACAAGATAAAATAATTAACACTATGAAGATATATAATAAGACGACAGAGCTTCAAACTTCACATTGTATGCTAATATTTTATTTAGAATGTTACAAAATTTAAAAAATTTAAATAACTAAAGTATAACTAAAAATAAAATTATATTATATTTATATTAAATATATCATATTTAATATGAGAATACATACTTTTTGTAATTTCGAAATGCAGACACACATAAGATAACAATTTGATAAACACTGATACGTAATAGCGTCGTCTCGAGTGAACGTTAATTTTTTCGAGGACGATGTGAGCGTCGTAATACCCACGATTGATTACGACCTGAACGACGACCAATACGCTCACACATATTCGTGTTCATTATGAGTCATGACGGAATACTGTAATGTTTGTTTCAGGTAGATTTCCATTAGGGAACACTTCTCCCTTAGACAAAATTGGTAATAACCAATGCGTATTCAAATTTCTAAAGCACGTTTAACCGTAATTCACAACAACAAAATTATTATACGCCAGATTATTTATATTTTTATTTTTTCGTGAATCTTGATCTATGATGTGCCTATCCGTCGTATGATTTGATTTTCTACGAATCAAAAAAAAAAAAAATTAAATAATAATTATAATTAACAGTTGAATATTTTTACTATTATTTTAGTATTTTAAAGATTTACCATACATAGCACGTGGACGTACCAGCCATGTGTTCGACCCGCAACCACACCGTCACTAACGACAGTCACTGTTTGAGTTTTTATTGATTACAAAGTGTACACTTGAAAATGTTTCGTTTGGTTTGAAATCAAGAAATATGGATAGAATCACAATCCGTTTGAATTCCTCATTTTATTTACGTATTAAATATTAACAAAATTAATATCCACGGAGTGACGAGGTCTCTTTTGTCTTTGATTACATACCCCTTGCAATCCCCCCCCCCCTCGAGATGTTGTTAATATTGTGAAACGCCTTCCTATCCGGGACGATACGTTCGAAGGAAACACGGACTTATTAGCAGGTCAGAGCCAGAGTGGGCTACGCGGTGTGTCCGCTCACAATGGACAGGAGCAATAATTACGCGACGACCATTAACAATAAAACCGGTGTGCTATAGTCGGCTCGCCACGAACGTTTAATTCTCTTTCGTTCTTGACGTGTACCGTTAATCGGCCGCCACACGAATCGGTATCGATTTGTAAGTGATCCGCACTCCATAGACGTGGCAATAATAATATACAGGGTGATCCGTTAAAGTGGTTTCGCTTCACGTGTTACACGCATTTAAATCGCAGTCATTTAAATTAATCACCCTGTGTTTATTAAATCGTCTATGTAATGTATACAATAACGTGTATGGATTATCTTTATATTCGATGCGTTGTAGGCACATGCATACTGTAGGATCGGCGCACGCATGCGTGCGCGAATTGTATTTCGCACTCACATACGTACATTATACGTTATATCGTATTCTATCTACTGAATGTGCTGTTGAATGGGTTTTGTAACAAATGAGATTCGATTCATCACGAAACACGTTCGGCGGAATTCCCATAAATTGAATTTAAAACAACGGTTCTTTGTTTTATGTATTTTTTATTTTTATTTTTTATTTATTGGATACGTTTTTATTATTAACGAATGCATATTTCGGATTGACAAACTCATCACGTAAGAATATATTTATAAAGTGTTTTGAAAATAAAACTATTGTTTTTACTGTATATACATTTTTTATGTATGTTGAGCACACTATTTTTATGTTTAAATTGTGCATGCTCTTCGAATTCTGATTTTTCGAAATTTAATTTATACATATCAATTAACCGTGTTATCCAATACATCGAATTTTTACATATCTTAGATAATACCTTGTGGCGATACAACATTTTGTTTTCAAATGAACAGTTTTTGTTATTTTACTCGAATTGAATAATTAATTTATTGATCGTTACAATAACACCCCAAGTGGTAGGAATGTTTCGATGAAAATATAAATTAACTATATAAATGATAAATACATGTTTTTAACGTAGCGCAAGAATCAAAAAATATCCAAATTTTCATTTGATTGCACATTGTTAGTAACCAGTTTATAAATAAAATAATTTTAACTGAGGTATAGCAAAAATAAGATTATATCTCGAACTGAAGGAGAGTGTCTTAGGGCCAATCTTATAAAATTATTCAGGACAGTCGATTACTCCATTCAATATTTTGTACACAAATGAAGTATCAAAAAAGACTAACCATCTTCATCGATTTTAAACCTGCAAAGTTTGCATCGCTTCCGTATTTTGGTGAAATATCTTAAATAGTTTTATATGCATAAAAATAGAGACAATTTCTCTGGACCTATTCTAGTTTATTAATTAATTGTATTTAATTAGAATTCCACAATATTATTTTGGTTGATTTTTCTGGAATTATTTATGTACCTCAATCAAAATTTTAATTCCAAATTCAAATATTTTATAGTGAAGTGTTGAGTATGATTGTTTTTATTCGTGCAAAGTTCAAGAAATCTTATCGTATTCATCAACATTTTCACCATTGATAATTTGGTAGACGTGCATAATTTAAAAATATAAAAAAGGAGAACACACTTAAGAATTTACTCGATATTTTTATTTTTACTGTATTTACAGAAATATCAAAATATGGAAAATTGTAGGATGTTACGTGTTTTGTTGTATTATATTTTAATGGTGAAATATTTATTTGACTAAACGTTCCATGAATTATAATATCAACCAACGTTAAAAGATAATAAAGATAACATAATTAAAAAAAAAAAACGTTGAAAAGAAAAAGAAAAATGGTATTATTCAATGAAATCTATGTTTACTAATATTTTCCGTAGGTATGTCAGGATACTGATCAAATTGTTTGTACTGAATTTATATCTGTTCATATGAGAATTATTTACTTAATGTATTGTAATTTGTATTCCAATTTTATTCGTTTACGATATTATAGTAAAATGTATTTTTAAAATATAAAAACTAGTAAATTTTATCAAGGATGATGGCCAAATAAGGCGAACATACAGTTTTTAAAAAATATATGTATAATAATTCTGTTTGATTCTTACTAAAATAATATTTTAATAATTTAATTCAATACAAAAAATATAAAACATTTTACTTCGAAAATGACTGATGACCAACGTTGTAATGACTTTTATCTTATTTTTTGGAATGGTAAAAATGTAATATATTTATTTATTTTTTTCGCATGCATTAAAGTGTATCATACTTTATAAACTATTTAGCTAAAAATAAACAAAACCATTTTTTTTTTTTTTTTTTTTTTTTTTTTAATTTCAACAAAGATGTATCATAAAACGGTTTTGCTTCTTATTATTACTCAAGTTAAAAAAAAGTAGTGTTTTTACATTGTGTTATGATTAAAATAAAGAATTTGAATAAATTTGATTTAAATATGGTTGATTGTTAAAAAGAAAATCGGTTTGCAGAAGTAATTTCACAAACAAATTTCAAAAGGTTCATAAGACTTTATAACATTATTTATAAAATTCTTTAATCGAGTACCAAATACATGACGTTAACAGCAGCCGAAAAAAATGCTAATAGAAAGAAAACCATTATTTTGAGCATTTAATTTAGAAGGTGGATTTCATTTTATTTCATTTATGTTTTCGGAGCGGATAAAAGCCCACACATTTTTTCAAACTTTGAAATAGTTTTTTTTTCACTTCATGGTGTATTAAATCGATTACGATTATTATAAAATTCATCTTGATGTAGCAATCGAAACGTCGTCTGTCAAAGGATTAACTAAATAATAGCAATTTAAGATAAAAAATCCAGTCAATTGAATTCTGTCCATTAGTCACGCAAAAACCCACGAGTTCAAAGTTGAGTCCAGTAAATGTCACCGAAGACGGTGCTTCCCATAATAAGAAAGCATAATGCAAATTCGTGTTTGTCTGTTGTTACATTAGACACCAATGTACATAATATAAGCACCAACTATTAAAAAATTAAAAAAGTCTTAAAAACGATTATATTTCCATATATATATATATATATATATATTATCTATGATTACAGAGTAAATGAATAATTGAAGATACAATATAATCATTCATTTAAAATTATCTTAAATATAGTTGTTTATCCATATACTGTATATGTTAAATGTTAAGTCTTAAATGTATTGATATTTTTATGTAAATTTAATTTTCTAAGAATCAAATAGTTTTTAACATTATATGATATTTTGAATGACATTGAATGATATTCAAAACAACCAGCAAAAACATAAAAAAAATACTCAAATTCGATGTCCAAATTTAAAAAAAAATCCTTAGGTCGTTAATCCCAGTTGTAAGTTTAAAATTTAATATATTAAATTTATATTGTGAAGCTAGTCAAGTTATTCTTTAATTACACAATAATGTCTACATCAATATCAATATAAAGAATTAAATACTAATAATCGAGTTGGTGACTGTAGTCAGTCTTGAAAATAATACTTTTGTTTTGTATTCGGATAATTTAAAAAAAATGTATTCAGAATATATATTCGAATACTTAAAAAATATTCGAGTACTTAAAGAAGTATTCGAATACTTTGAAATATTTATTTATTTTTTGCCAATTTATGTTAATTTTGGAATATTTTGGAAGTTAATGTTTGATGGCAAATTATACTATATAATGCATAAAGTAAATGAACACAACCGATCACCACAACAAAATTCCCCTCCTACTAAAAGAACAAACTCTAATATATTTTTCGCATCCAAAAACCGCTACGCACCGCTCTCACATACCGCGGCAATTGAAACTGAAAATGAAACTCAACGTATGGAAATCTCATCTGAACAGCCCACTGATATCAATAATGATACGAATACTATCAAAATTAATCTTCCACCCCCTATCTTCATTGAAGCGAACTTAAATTTCAATACCTTATGTCTCAAACTTAAGGAATTGACCGACACCTCCAGTTTTGTTTGCAAAAGTACCACAAAAGGTGTTAAAATACAAACATTTAGCTCCGATTCCTACAGATCAGTAATCAAATTTCTTAAAGAGGAAGCTGTCTCCTTCCACTCATATCAATCAAAAGAAAACAAACCGTTCAGAATCGTTATCCGTAATCTTCACCCTTCTACTGAAAAAAACCATATCTCCAAGGAACTATCGGAACTTGGGTTTCAAGTCAAAAACATAACAAACGTACTCCATAAATCCACAAAAACTCCGTTGCCCCTATTTTTCGTCGACCTAGAACAATCCGAGTCAAATCAAGACATCTTTAAATTAACACTTCTTTGTTACTCCAAAGTCAAAGTCGAGACTCCCCATATTAAAAAAGAAATCCCCCAATGCCAGCGATGCCAGTCATACGGCCACACTCGCAGTTATTGTTTTCATAACCCAAGATGCGTCCGGTGTGGTAACAACCACGAATCAACTCAATGTCAAAAAGACCGTACTGAACCAGCCAAATGCGCTCTCTGCAGTGGCTCGCATCCGGCAAATTATAGAGGCTGACAAACACACAAAGACCTACTGAAATACAGAAAACTACATCTTAACCCTTCACAAAGAAATAAAAAAGTTCATCAATTCTCCTCTGAAACAAATACCACGCAAGAGATCCCCAATTCTCAAAACTTTCCACCTCTTTCCAAACCCCCCACCGTCACCATACCACCGGAAAATCATAGAAACCACTGGTCCAAAAATGATATACCTGCCGAAAATAACCTAACCAATCAACTTTCTTCCTTCATTAATGAACTAAAGTCATTAATCAACCCCATGATCTCGCTACTCACGACGGTCATAGAGAAATTCATCAAGGATGGACGCTAATCATCTGATTAAACCTATCACCATTTTACTATGGAATGCAAACGGTATACTAAACAATATAAACGAACTACAACTATCGTTAATCGAAAATCAAGTCGACATAGCCATGATTACAGAAACACATCTTACAAATAAATTGACCTTAAAAATATATGGATATAACATTCTGAGAGCAGACCACCCAGATGGCACCGCTCATGGTGGGGCAGCGTTAATCATCTCTAATAAAATAGCACACACTCCATCTCTTCCCTGTACAACGATCGATATGCAAATAATTGACACTTCTTTGCTTATTAACTCTATTCCGGTTTCCATTGCATCTGCTTATCTCCCCCCAGGCCGAAAATTCCCAGATAATGAACTCCTTTTATATCTAACACAGATTAATCATTCATTCCTACTCGGAGCAGATTTTAACGCTAAACACCACTGTTGGGGCTGCTCAACAATCAATACCCGAGGCCGCTCTCTTCAGAATCTCATCATAACCAAAAACGCCAAAGTACTTGCACCACGTGCACCAACCTACTGGCCTTCTCGCCAAGACCGCAACCCTGATTTTCTCGACTTCTTCATCTCTAGTCTCCCTAATCATTTTCAGTCAAAACTAACCAACCTAAATGATCCAGCATCGGACCACACTCCAATATTGATTCAAATAAATGCCTCAATTTCATCGCACAACAATAATAATTCTTCCAAAATAATCTGGCCAAGGTTTCGTACCATTATGACTTGCAACACTAATCTCAACATCAAGCTAAAATCCCACGCAGACATTGACAATGCTATAAGCACTTTTACAGAAACTATTCTCAATGCAAAAAAAAATGCTGCCGTTCCGTTACACGGACCGAAGTCTGACCATCTTATCACACCCGAAATCAGACAACTTATAACTGAAAAACGCAGAGCCCGCAATCGCTGGCAACATTCCCACTACCCTGAGGACAGGCGAAAATACAATTCACTATCTAATAAACTTAAATCTCTCCTCAAGATCCACAAAAATGAACTTTACAAATCTCACCTTGCTTTTCTTTCTCCAAACAATGGCACACTGTGGAAAAAACCAAATCTCTTCTACAACATAAGGAAACACTTCCACCTCTACTCCGAGATGACAACTCATTAGCAGTCAACGATCAAGACAAAGCTGATCTATTAGCTTCTCACCTCGTTGACTCATTCAAGCCACATTCTTCTCTTCCTAGTCAAAATCACTTTGAATTAGTTGAAACATATCTCATCTCTCCACTATCAATGGCCCTACCAGCCAAACACACAACTCCTGCTGAAGTCTCCAACATTATCAAAAACCTGAAAAACAACAAGTCACCCGGACACGATCAAATCTCAAATAAAATCATCAAAAACCTCCCTCCTAAATCAATTATTTGGCTTATATATTCAATGCCCTACTTCGCCTATCTTATTTCCCTCCTACTTGGAAGAATTCAATCATCATAACAATATTGAAGCCAGGAAAACCTTCAAACAGCCCTTCCTCGTACAGGCCAATCAGTCTACTGCCGGCATTTGGTAAAATGTTCGAAAAAATAATACTAAAAAGGCTTATGCCAATAGTACAAAATGTAAATATTCTGCCTGACATACAGTTTGGCTTCCGTTCTAGACACTCAACCACCCATCAACTTCACCGCGTAACTGATTTCGTCTCCTCGGCACTTGAATCCAAAAAATACTGTGCAGGAGTTTTCCTTGACGTTGCGAAGGCTTTTGATACCGTTTGGTACCATGGACTATTGTTCAAACTTAAAAAAATATTCCCAGCCCCCTACTATCTACTCTTAAAGTCATACCTCGAAAACAGATCGTTCAGAGTCAGAATTAACACCAGACTATCAACTCACCATGAAGTTCAAGCTGGCGTTCCGCAAGGCAGCGACATCGCCCCATTTCTCTACATTTTTTACACTGCTGATATCCCAGTTAGTCAGTTCACTCTCATTGGAACTTACGCCGATGACACAGCCATACTTGCCTCTAGTGTTGACCCTATCCTTGCCAGCCATCAAATCCAAACTCACCTAAACATCCTTATGCCTTGGTTCAATAAATGGGGAATTAAAATCAATGAAACCAAGTCATCGCATATAACCTTTTCCTTAAGACCACAGGACTGTCCGCCGATCATCATGAATAATTCCACTATTCCTCACTGCACGAGTGTCAAATATCTCGGTCTCACATTTGACAGAAAACTCACATGGGGTCCTCACCTCAAGGACAAACGAAAACAATTAAATAGTAGACTTCACCTACTTAGACCCTTACTAAGATCTAACACCAACATTCAAAACAAAATTCTTATTTACAAATGCCTCCTCCGACCCTTATGGACCTACGGCATCGTACTATGGGGCCCAACCAAAAAATCAAATGCAAACACGATCCAAGCATTCCAATCAATTTGTGTACGTACCATTACCAAAGCTCCATGGTACGTAACGAACAAATTACTCCATGATGACCTCCAAATCAAAACTGTCCACGACACAGCCACCAATTTATATAAAAGATTTCATGGGAAACTCCTCATGAACCACAACCACCTCATCTCTCAACTGGCCTCAAAAACTCTTCCAGACAACCCCACAAGACGTCTCAAACGCAACTGGTGCAGAGATCTGCTTAACCTTTAAAATATATTTTTATAAGTAATAAAATTTTTTTTTTAATTCTTTGTAAAAGGTGACTCGACTGCAAGTCTTCCTTCATGTCACTCAAAGTCATTTTATATTTCTTATATCATATTTACTTATTGTATATAATGTACAGATTGTAAATTTTCAATAAACACCACAATTTATAAAAAAAAAAAAAAAAAGTAAATGAACAAATAAATACTAAATATTACATATTTTTTATCAGTTAAATTAATTAATTAATTTAATCAGTTATTTAATATACCAAGTATTTAAATATAGTTATTTTTGAATTGTAAATACCAATTTTACAGTACACCATAATTCCAATGTAATCTTTTATATACCTACATAATTTAATAATAATCATATCCATTAGTAATTTATATTTCCACTGAAATGACTGAAGAGAAAAACTATTGTTCATAATTTATTATATACTGTATAAAATCTACGGTTTGAAATTTAAAAATTACAGTAGGTATTGTACCAAATTTGAAACAATTTTATGAGTTCAGATAAAAGTATTTTTATAGATAGTGAATAAAAAATACAAAAAAAGTATTCAGAATACGTATTTGAATACTGTTTATGAAAAGTATTTAAAATAGTATTCGAATACAAAAAAAGTATTCAAATACTTTTATTCGAATACATTTATTCGAATATTTTACACGACTGACTGTAGTACTAATGTAATTTTTTTTTTTTTTAATTCCTTAACTTCTAATCAGATGTACAGTATGATGTCGTTCAATCGCTGTACAATGGATGCAAAAAAGTGTATTTCTTAGAAAAAAAAAAAATTGTTTTTACTAGTAAAATATAAATATAAATATCATTGACATAAGTGTATGAAATCAACGCGACGACGCACGCATTCGCTCAATTGATAATATATTCCGATGAATATTTCAAACAAGCTTATAAGTTTCTCATAACTGAATCGTAGACAGAAAAACCACTATGAGAAGTTCTAATATTTTCAAGTAAACTAGATATTCAGCCACAGAATATGCTTTATATTTGCAGATTATAAATTGGTTTTCGGTCTAAATCCATCCATCACAGGGTCTTTTACCGCCTGTCGAAACACACCGATGATACCGGATTTTAGCCTAGTTCCGTATGGTCTGGATCTCAAACGACGAATTTGAACGGAATCGGACATATTTTCTGAAGATGGAGTTAGGGTGACATGTTCCACTATAGCGGCACAAATTCAGCATCGCATACCGAAATTTATCCCTAATCGAACAGATTTTTAATGTGTTACCGACAGCGTGGAATTATATTTGTTTTTTTCACTTACCACGTGAGTACATAATATCTACTTCCATTTCTCGTTAGTTCTGAACCGTTTAAAATATCCGCCATCAATACGCGAGTAAAATTGATTTCGAATTATGGATTCGAAGCGAGTACGTATACCCCTATAGGGTCACGATGTTTGTTTGTGTGGAAACATCGCTATACACCATCTGATACTCGTTCTTGTTTGACGGCTTGTCTGTCCGTGCTCATTAATTACTATTTTAATAGTTTGTACGTCGCTGTGACGAATCATCGAATGGTCCACGTAAATCAATATAATATCATACTTGACTTTACTTTGAAATAAACTATACATCAATTCTGTTTCGACATCTAATTATGATAGGAAAAAAAAAACGCAAATTAATTGACTAGTTCAGCTTATGAGTAGGTTCTAGAAACCAGTATTTTTTAAACACAAACATTCAAGTGACAATGTGAATTATTGTGTACCATGGCGTAAGTTGACGACGAATAAAACTAAAATAATAGCCCATTGCCCACATGGGATGGTAAGTGGTATGTGTACTGTAAACGAAAATAACTATAAACGGTGAATCATCTTTTATTGCATTAGTATTATTAGTAAATTAGTGAATGCAACAACACAAGCTTTGTTAGCATTTAATATTTTTAAATTTTTATTAATAATCGTATTTATTTTTGAAATTTGGTTAAAATATATTACTCGATTCAAACACAATAATCATGTCATATTTTAAATGTATTTACTTATTTTTTAATTAACTTTTTTCGCAAACAAAAATATTACAAATTTATAAATACATCACCGAATCTCGTATAGTTTTTTTTATTAATTTTTTTTTTGTTTTTTAAATAAGTTATACACAATCTGTACATAAGTTGCACAATAAGAGTATTTGATAAAAGCAAAAATAACAATGAAGAAATACGTAAGGGCAGAAATCACCAATTGGCGACACTAACTGATAATTAATTTTGATGGGATTGCATTCATGGTCGTGTGATCTCTTTAGTGATGGACGACGGTCAGTTTACTGATTATCGGTCGGCTTATCTACTTGGAGTGTACAGCGAATTGCAGGGGTGGCCTTGAGCAGGTTGCCAGTTTACACCCCCATGGCTGGACTCATTAAACATTTAAATCTAATGCAATCTACTACCAAAGAAAACGCAGTGTATATGCCATCGTATTATACTTACATTTGCACCTATCTATTTATCTAATTATGTATTTTTTTTTCACACTGTATAACTCTGATAAATGTTATTATTTCATTATGTAGTATTATTAGATATCAAAATTAATTGTTATTAACCTATGACCTTTATAGAATGCAATATAATTATAATCATAATATAATATTACAGTATTACTACTACTAGTTAACAGGGAAATTAAAATAAATATCTATTTATGTATTTATTTATTTTAATTTCCCTGTTAGCTAGTAGAAGTAATACTGTAAAATTATATTATAATTATAATTATATTGCGTTCTATAAAGGTCATAGGTTAATAACAATTAATTTTGATGTCTAATAATATTACATAATGAAACAATAATATTTTATTACATTTATACAATATGCGATAGATAAAAATAAGTTTGATAACATCTTCCATACAATAGTGATGGAATGATAAGTGAAATAATTAATGTACATTTAATATAATTTATAAATGGGATAATTTTATATTATGAAAAAATAAGTACATTATGGAATGAGTTGTTTTTGTAAAGTGGCAATGAGGAGATAAATTTGGCGGTTAATTATAAAATGTAGGTCCGAAAGTAATTTGTATAGAAATAGTTCAATATTAGTGCTGGGAGTTTTATTAGTAGTGGAGTTTATAACTATAGGTACATAAGATGTGATCAGAAGCGTAAGGAATAAAATAAAACCGGGAGAAGGGGATTATTGGAAAGGGGCGTGGTTAAGCTTTACCTTAGATTTGAGAGCGTTATTTTCATGAAGTTTGCTATTAGATTTTAAGGTTGGGTAACTTTTGAAGTTGGCTGTGTGGGCAATTTAGAAAAATACGTATTTAGCTGAACTGTTTCTATATTTGGAGCAGTCTTCTGTACGATGATTCTCTCCATATTTAATTTATAGAGTCTCGTGATTACAGTAATTACTTGTATGCTCATAAGTTGTAGCACTGTGAAAGCCCTTTTTAGTTTCTTTTTTTTTAAATTTACCCGGATTCAAAAAAATATTTTTATTATGTTATGTACAAATAGTTCTGAGCAACGTTTAATGCTTATGGGTATTGATATTTGGTTAATATTAACTGTTAATAGCAAATTTATTTTCAAAAATGTATTATTTATTAATGTTTATCCACAAAAGTATAACTCTAAAGATCATTAAATTGTCAAAGCAAAGTTGTGTACAGTATTGTCAATAAGCGAATGTAAATAATTTGTCTGTATACAAGCACCAATACCAAACCTGTCAATCGATCATGACCAATTCTTATCTTCGTAGCGCATGACCGCGGCACTATAATCTGATGAACTGATAATAATATTCACCATCGTATATTTATTATTAATGATAAATGTATGCAACTATTATACTATTAAAGTAGTAAAACTCCACGTAAAAAGAAAACACAAACAGTGGATTAAACGTGCCATTGCGTATTTTTTATATATCCCTGTCTAATTTTCAAAAATATAAAAATTCTATTTGAATACATCTTATCAATCGGTTCGTTATAAACGTCAAAATAATTTTCTTTTAATTTGTGCGTACAAATTACATTCAAAGCATTAGGCTAGACCCTGGCCTAGCTGGTTCGATAACCGTTTCTAATCGAATTAATCAACACTGTTTATGTGTTTTCAATCATTTCTTATTCATTTAGCCTCACTGAAACATTTTACGTTATTATTAATTAAATCATTATAATAATATATGATCAATTCCGACGGTATATGACAGTGGTTTTTGGTATAAGTCGCTAAACGAAATGGAAAAAACCTTACAACAATCTTTACTACGTCCGTCCAATGAAACATCCGTCATCGCGATGATGGTTTTAAATTTGATTTGTTTTCGGTACACTTCTATATTAGCGCTTTGGTCAGAATGTTACGAAAACTTGTAACACGGCAAGAAGAAGATGAAATACCCCCCAAAAAAAAAAAAAAAGGTTGATACGAAATCTCTTACGAAAGGTGTCATTGATGGAATGTTCGAAACTATTTTGACCGTCGGAACAAATCCAATCCATTGGTTATGTTTACGACCACCTTAAAGCAAACATGGTTTCGTTCAAGTGATTTTATCCACGTGACAACAAAATAATGTTAACAACATAACAGTACAACACCAATAATCCGTACTGCAGCGCGTGGCGTATGCTGTTCCCGGGAAACAACGATATAATCAATTTGTGCACGTGATGATCTGCGCATGTCCCGGACATCCGCCGATAAATCTTGCATAGGTCAATGATGCAATTTATCTGCCACTACGTCCGCGATGTTCCTTGTGCGGTACATATTATTCTCAATGTTTTTTCATTTTTTCCGCAATAAATAAGCCCGGCGCCGCGGCTGTTCCAGACGTATTTTTGCCATACACACTATTTATCCACGGCGAGCAGCGCAATGTTACCCCCGTGGGCTCTGGTCATTCGTACAGCGTTCAGAGCGGCGATCACGCGACCGGCGTTCCAACGGAAATCGGCGTACGCGCGAGAGAACTTTCGCCGTCCGTCAACGAAACCACCGATTGTCGACGACCAAGTACAAACGTATAGGTCAGTGTGTTTTTCCATGTTTGTACTTACGGTGACGCACCGTTAAAATCGTTCGTAGTTCGTGACACACCTTGGAAAAAAAAAATACAGTAAACGTCGAACGAACAACTTATTCAATGTACCATCTGCCTACTTGCATATTAATATTTTAGTTTGGTCGGAAACGATTGATTCGAAATGCTTAAATCCATAAATCTTAAACGATATAACCAGGTACGCAATGGTTGTGACAAATATCGATTCATATTTCGCTTCGTTGAATCCATCTAGTGACACACTCGGGCTTATCTCACGAGACGCATAGGTGTGTCGCGGCGACGCGCAGCGTTCGAGAAACACTGGTGTAAGTAAATATTTACCACTGACCGACGTCACGATATTTTCACTTGTTCGCCCTTTGAGTACGAACGACGAAGGGAATGCCACCGGGTGGCCTAAGTGTGTCAATATTTACGAACACGGGCTGTCGAAGTTTGTTAAAATGGTATGCAAAAAATCAGTTTGGGTTTTCAATCCGGTCTTTCCGTGCACCAGCAGTGGAAGTGTACAATGTTTCACGCCACATACACTTTCACGGATGCAAGTCATTTGTATTCAAATATTTTCCTTCGGACATATGTTTCTTTCGAACCGTCTTTTGTACGTATTGTGTTGTAAAAAACTGCTTCCGAACACACAATAATGATGCAACGCAGAAAGTTAGGGGTCCAGAAGTTCGGAACACCCCACTACGTCCGTCCGTCAGTTAACCATTGTATCCATCATACTTAAGCCACTACGAAAAAACCAGATCAAAATGCGAGTGTTTCATCTCGGTTCGTAATAGTCAACATAAGTGAGTAGTCAATAACATTTAAATAGATACTTTATTTACGAATTAAAATATTCGTTTAATTTATGTTTCTATAGATTATAGGAGTTTAAAATTTATAATTAACAGTGTAAGCGGCGGTGAAGTATTTGGCTTTAGTGAACGTTTGATCACGTGAATGCACAATCCACATTTACACGACACAAATGTTAACAATTTGTACATTCCATCGGTGTTAGTTACTGTCGAACACCGTCATACTACGGATAATACGTTGTGAAAAAAAAAATAAAATACGAAAGCAATCGCGAAGCGTAAACTTGATCATAGTTCCATAATTTTCAGAATCCTGACCGTGTGTACGTGCTACGTGTCCATAAATAAGCTACGGTACGTTGCACCGACGGCCAAGAGCTGTTCAAAAATCGAATTGACGAAAACGAACGCTGACTGTTCAGGGCGTGCTCGTTACCACGTTGATATTGTTGTACGGTAGTCGTATTATATTGCGCGCGCGACGAAATCGGAATTTTCAGATATGAGTATGATGCACACGCGCAGGCATTGCTCGCGAGACCGTCGTGCGTTTACTGTACCGGATAAATACACATCGTCCGAACGAACCCGTGGAACCATCACGAGGGTGGAGTGTATACGTGTGAGGGGGGAGGGAAAAGTTGACACGGTTGACGAGGTGAGACAAGGATTACGTGTTATTACGTGTTGCGCGAGGAGGATGGGGGGGGGGGGGGCGAGAGCTAACCGATGGAAGCGTCGTTGGTTTATACACATCGTAATATTATTACGCGCGGTCGGGCCACGTATGCGGTGTATGCGCGCGTTTATTATAATCTGTATTGTGCACATGTGCGCATAAACGGTTAATCGTTTGTTTTGATTCGCTCCGTCACCGGATGATTAACGACGATAAACTGATTTATATGTATTTGGGGTCGTCTCGCCCCCGCCCCCGCCACCACCGCTGCGCGTTAAGTTCGGCGCGGACGGGGCGTGGTCAACGTGGTACGCCGGCGGATAAGGGGGTGGGAGCGTTAATTTTTTTAAATTAGTCACCGGTACGCAATACGTCATACGGTGACAGATAGCTGCGGATCGTACCCCGTCCGCGGGGCGGGTGGAGGGTATTAATGACTCGGTAATTTCGGGGTTGCTAATTAAATTCGGCTGTGCGATACGCGCGACGACGACGGTTCTGTGCCATGGAAATCGGAAAGATAAAAAAAAAAAATAAAATAAAAAAAAAATTACAAGAAATACGTTCAAGACGACAACCTCCTACCCACCCGCCAGTCGAAAAAAGCCAAGCAGCGAATACCGTCTCAGTGCTGAGAGATTGTTGTTGTGTGTATACACGGTGTTGTGTAGCAATACATGTAAGATTCTTACAATAGATAATCCATTTTCTCGTCGCCTCGTCCTTGCTGCAGTACAGTTGCCGCGGCTGTCGCTGTAATTAATGACGATTCCGTCGCGCCGACGACGTCCATTCATTATCCTTTTCGAATTAAAATATTTTCCCGTCGATACGAGACAAAACGCGTTAAAACTGTGATGGGAACGCGGCGTATATTTTAACGAATTTGTTTTTTCTCTTTCTCTCTCATTATATGGAAAACGCGTTATCGACCATCCGGATTTCGCGCGAACTCGATCGGGTTTTTCGCTAAAGAAATCCGAAATGTACATGCTTCCGGAATAAGTCATAACTTAAAACGAAAAAAAATAAAAAACACGGGGTTAGTAAACATAACTTATCGCGCAACACGTGTGACAATCGCATTGTACTTTATTCGCTAATTAGTTTATCACCAAAGTTCGTAACGAATTTTTAATTATAAACTATGCATCGAATCACCCACGTAGTAATGTCGAACCACGGAGAGGGACAGAGTAGTGGTGAAAGAGAGAGGGAGAGAGAGAGAAAATGTTTTCGTTTGGAATCGAAACTCGTTTAGAAATTAGTAAACAAAAATGTACGCGACTCGTAAGTACGAGCAAATGAACGCGTTCTTTCCACCCACTGAATGTTACATGCGATGCGTCCTACCAACACGTCTACAGCCCCCACGTCTTCAATAAACTAGTACTCTGGAACGGAGACTATAAAATATAACATAATAACGTTGTAGCTATTAAAAAGAAAACGGCACACCCGACGGAATACACAGCGTTGTCGACGACGATATATTATTACTATTATTATAATTATTATTATTATTATTATTATTATTATTATTATTATTGTTATTGTTATTATTAATATAAAAGTGTATTTCGTAACTAATAAACATTTATTGTTATTACTATTATTTTTATTATTATTATTATTATTATTATTATTATTATTACTACTCCTACAATCATAGTGGGCAACGTTCCTCTAGTTAACACTTATAATACTATCGCACTGTTTTGTTTAAAACGTATCAGACTTCACACAAGTCGAAGGCGTTAAAAGTGGCCACAGAGATCAAGATAAAAAGAGAGAAGTGTGAGTGAGGGAAAGAAAGAAAGAGAGATAAAGAGAGATAGAGAGAGAGAGAGAGAGAGAGAGAGAGAGAATAAGACGGGAATGCTGCGTAAATTACTGTGCATTCCCGACGGTGTGCTAATAAAAATGCGCCTCTCTTTAATCTACTGCACAGCCGACTTTTTTCGCGCAGGAAACGAGTTCCTGGGGAGCGTTTACCTTCTCACATAAATAGCTTTTCTCTTAAAAGTTGAGCGTATTATGGTATTTTTAAATGCAACTATTCGCATTAATCTCTCGCGGTGCTTGTTAACACGTTCTCATTGTGTTGCAAGGCTGTAATAATAAGTAGATAACCTATAAGGAAATTTTCTAATCCCTAAAATTGCTAAAATTGCTGTTACCTTATCTGGTGAATAATTTAATTTACTCCGCAGCGGTGTACGTGTTTCGGATTTAATTATACAACACGCGTGTTCATTCCGTTTCTATTATTGGAAGGAAGAAAAAGGTATAATAATAAATCGATGACGACAGAAATCGAAACCGGTATTAAAATTTAAACTTTAAATCCTACTAGTGTTATGGCGTTAAATTATTTATCGTATTTGCTTACATTTCCGATTCAGCGTTTTCAATACCATACGTTTATAATAATTTATTTTGCAGCTGATGAAAACAATGACTGAATCATAACTATCGATTGCATAACGTGTACATGTGAAAACAATCAACATTTTATCACATCGGCTGGATCTGAAGTGATGTTTACAATGCGTTGACATTAAACACACGCTCATACTCACATATTTACACACACACACACACATACACATACACATACACATAAATATATATATATATATATATATATACACGCACATCTCACAATGCATCCGGGGAAGAGTGCAGAGACTACGTGACCTTTATAACTGTCGACGTGTTTCTTATTGAAATCCATACACACATATTATAACGTTCAAATGTCATTTTTACCGGTGCTGAGATGTAAATATGCTTTATGTGTACAATATCGAAAACTTCAAACAGCGAACATTTTCAGATGATTTACATTCGACTTCGGTTGAACTACATAATTCAGCACTATACACGAGTACAACAATATGGCGTGTTATTCCATCATACAATTATTATATGCACAATCCATACAAGATATCACGAAACGGTAGTCTTAAATTTCATTAATAATGAGTTTCGTTTACCATATTGTTGCGTAGGAACATTTAAAATTACGTGAGTATAAGAAATTTGGTATAATTATGACATAATAATAACCCAAACGCAAGCGACCTATGCGTTTATCAGAACCCCGTATTACTTTTAGGTATATATGTATGTGTGTATTGTATTTATACCTCGAAGTTAGTTCATCTAGATAAATATAATTTAGCGATAACTCATCATACAACGGTAATAGTATGCTAAATTCGTATAAACGATACAATTGCAAAATATTCCAAATGTATAGTGCCAACGAAATAGTTTTTACGCAATAACCAATTTTTTATGTCGATTTTCAATGTGCATGACAAATTTCGAATACGAATTAGTAATTTCAAGTAAGAACATAATATAAACAGATGAAAATTAAATATTTATTACATCTTAGTTCTGCTACAAACGGACACTGGACGATTTTTTTTCTTGCATCATAATATAATGCTTAAACGAAAAAAATAAAAAGAAACAAATTTAACACCAACGTTTCCACCTAAAATATAAGTAGAATATAGTTACAATAATTTACTACTGAATGTCGCGTAGAAATTATAAATTTAATTGAAATGATTTCATTTTGTAATTGTTTAATTTTATTTTGACTGTCATAATAAATTATGCATAAATGATTATTTTATTATGTTAAATGCATTTTTATGGATAAACACATACATGAAAAACATAAAGTAGAACCTTCGTTAACTATATTTCATCATAATCGATACGTGCAGTAATTATATTATTTTTGTGAACTTTCTAATAATTTTATAAAAATATTAACAAGTTACAAACACAAATCATGTTGACTATTCATACCAGTCAAAGGTTTGAACAATTAATGATTAAGTAATATTTTCAAAATTTCAATAACATGTTAAATAAAAATAAAATGAAAATTAACAAGTCTTGTTTTATAATACAATACTATTACTTAAAATAACTGAACAACCAATATTTTAATTCATGTTTAACAAATTAACAATATCTTTAAAAAAAAAAAAAAATATTTTTGAACCTTATGCACATTCTGAAAATAAATATTATATTACATTTTCCATTCAGGTAATTCTTATAGATTTTTAATTTCAAAAATCGTCAGTAACATTTATCTAACAAAAATTTAAAATGTGAGAAAAATGTCATTGTAAAAAAATTTTATGTTAAGCCCCAACACTGTTTCAATTCGTTTTCCAAATAGAATTAGATTATCATTTCTTTTAAATTCAAAATAATTATGCAACGTGGGCTGATGTCAACGCGAAAAACACAAGACAAACGCACAACACCAGGTAACACTCACTATTTCTGTACAATGATATCGGTATTTTTTTTTTATGTAATATAAAATTCGTTGCAAAATATTATACAATATACCGCGAGCATATTAGTATAGTTGATCGACAACACAAAGAGGTGTTACATAGGTATCATATTTACAGTTCGGCACTTCATAAACTCTTTGGAGTTGTGAGTTAAGTAGGTGGATGATAATGTATAAACGTGTACTACACAAAACTAATTAAACTAGAAGCAAGTGTTTTAATTTAACTCCAATTAAATTGTCCTAATCTCACTTCAGTTTTGTATTAAATGCATTGATATTTAATGTAATTAAAAAAGTTTTTGTATGGAAATTAATTATAATTAAAGTGGTAAGTTTTAAATGTTATTATTTATTAATTTGAGTAC
Source organism: Sipha maydis (assembly GCA_034509805.1). Lineage (NCBI taxonomy): Eukaryota > Metazoa > Arthropoda > Insecta > Hemiptera > Aphididae > Sipha > Sipha maydis. Next base: position 25,772 of record JASXSY010002998.1, on the reverse strand, counting down.
TTAGGCGCTGAGTACAAAGATAAACCGCTAAACGAAATAAACTTTTAATTAGAATAATTTGCAAAATACGAATTATTCGCTGACCAGTTTTCCCGTACCTGACGAACGCACGCGATGACGAGTTAAAAGTTCGTATAGGTGCCAATCACGCTTAATATTGCATGCCAATTTCGTTGTTCGACGGCAATAAACATGGGATGTAATGGCTTACGGATGCTATAATATTACAACGACGGAGCGAATACAAATGTGCCAATTGTTTACAGCCTTTCCGTGTGCAGACTGTGTGAGATATAATGCATTGAATTGATGTAGGCCGGATAATGCAATGGGATTTAAATAAATTATTTTCAAGTTTTTCCGAAGTGATATATTTTCAATACTTTGTATACGGTTTATGTTTATTCGCGTTATTGAGCAACCCGTGGTACGCTACCGATATTCAGTTTAAAAAAAATTGATGTTTTTATTGAAACTGCTTGTATACACATTAGTATGTATGTGAGAATTGGTCGGACACGCAATCGATGAACACATTTTAATGCAAAAAAAACTTAATTAATTTAATATTCACAGAAAAAATATAATAATGTATTCACATTAGTGCGTGAAATAAAAATTCAACAAATAATAATAATAATAGGTTTAGTGTATTAGATTTTATATAGTTTCACTATAATACTAACTATAATGTTTCGGTATTTTGTTTTTTTCGTTTTCGTTTTTTTTTTTTTTTTAACAGAGTGGTTTTTACTATCACAACGAGGGAACAAAATATTTTTTGTTGAAAATAAATACATCGAATATTTTACTGTCTTAGAACGAAATTCTCCCCGGAGAAAACTCACTCAAGCAGTGTTCCAATCAAATTAATATCATCGACTGCTATTGCACAATATTTCGCTATGAAAATAATTAAATACGTTGCTCTATTTCATTTTAATTTGATTAATTCACGTTAACATTCTTACATTGGACGCAGTATTAACATTCAAACAACGAAATTCTGTTAGCACAGTGGTTTTAAGAGTTCAATTGGGATTCATTTCAAACAATTGTTATGGATATATTGTCAACAGTTATTAGCAAACGCACAATGTTATTTAAAACGTAATACCCAAGCAACACTCGACATATACATTTAACATAGTTCCGTTGTTTGGTACATTTTCTTGTCGGTGTGTCCACAAATGGTGCAGAAATTTATGTCTGTGCGAAATTGTTACAATATTGGTTGAAGTTAAATGCATTGTTATTTATGTATTATGGATATGCTTAATTTCAAAGTGTGCTCTACGAGCACTTTTATACAATTCTCGAACAATCAAAATATTTATTTGTCTTATAACTCATTATTTACATTACGTTGCATATTTCAACATTTCAATAAGAATGATTCAATTTAAAGAACCTAAATATTATAATAAGAAATATGATAAATACTGTTTTTTTTTTTTTTTAGTACTGGTAGCGAATTTCGAATTTTAACAGTCATTGTATTCAAGCAGCGATTTGAACTAAAAAAAAAATTGTTTTTATATTGTTTTAACAATAAATTAAAATCATACTAGGAAGGTTTAAAATTATGTTGAACTTAATAATTTGTTTACTACTACTCTTGGGTATACGGTTTTATTAAATTATTTTTATATTATGATAATATCCGGGTAAAATTATGTACGAAGGCGTTTGAAAATAAGAAGTATAAACAGTGATACATTTTGAACTCTGTTGAAAATCAATAACCAAAAGTCATTTAAAAGAACATTTTAAATTAAAATAAAATTAATTATTTCATTTTTAAATTCGATATATATTAAAGAGTTGTTTCGACAATGAAGGTGTTGATTGTTGTATGGTTCTTCTACACAACGCAATTAAACGTCATATATGTCGAGGATTTGTATTTGTCAATATCGTTGTCTGAAAAAGAATTACGTTTTTCGGAAAATTCCAAAGAAGTAATAAAAATTATTCCGTCGAAGTGAAGTATTTTGTTTAAACCTCAGCTGTGCACGCGTATGTCGTATTATCTAGACACGTGTAGGCAGGCACTACCCAGATTTCACAGAGAACTTTTTTTCTTCTGAAATGTACGCATTTGTCAAGAGAAAAAAAATTACACGATATTTCTCGTTTTTTAAAACATGAATAGACGGACGATAATAAAATAATCGAAATAAAGGTTTTGCGTCAACACGTCACAAGATAAAATCACGCGGCTGTGAGAAAAAATGATTGGTTACTGTGACCATAATTTTTTTATGTTAAGGTTTTTTAGGAGTAGCATGCAGTGCAAAATAAAATTAAGATTAATATATTTTATTTTTTTTATTTTTTTTTTATATTATTTCAGACATTCGATTGTCTGTTTAACTACAAGTTAGTTAACAATAATGTATCTTTCTTTAAATGCTCGATATTAAATATATTTTTTTCTTTTTTTATTCATTAGTTACTGGCATAAACCATAAATATTACAATAATATACGCAGTGTACGGATGTTAAGTAAAATTACTCAAAACACACAGACAATAACTTTTGCAGTAATGAAATAAAAATCTCGATGATAACTTATAAGCCAAGGAAATCGTTTGTTTTTTCTTCACAATTTTCATTCTTGTCGTTTTTCATGTAACAAAATTGTATTATTACAACGAATGTCGTTTTATCACTAAAATATATCGGTACATCTTATTTTCTCATTAAAACACGGACATGTATTCACTGTACAGACGAATGATGATAATAATATGCAAGTATATTGTAATTGAACGTGTATTGATTTTGTCCCAAGACGTTCATGTTGTGTAACGTCAATTCGTTTTTAAATAATAGTCGTTTAATTAAAATCAATGTATATCCGCTAATATCTGCTGCGGGAAAAATAATGCTGACAGCAATAATAAGGAGACTATAAGAAGAAAATATAACATTCATAAAATCGAACATCAGGCTAATTTCATATACCAAACGACCCGTTATATTAAAAAATTTTCTGAACTTAACGCAGTGTGGTATAATCAATTCATCGCGTGTTCTTTAGTCTCCTTTCAGCCTTCCCTCTACGATAAACTATTTTTTCGAACGATTTTATGTATAAATAAAACCTTTTTTTTCTGTATACAACGTAAAAGAGCATTGGGATGATTATGTTCAAAAATGTGCGCATACTTTTTATGATTCGAAGTGACGGACGTTGTGTACTGTCAAAGCCATGTTCAATAATCGTATCCTTTCTTTTACCGTACGACTTCTGCTATCCATCAGTGTCCGTTTGGTAACAATAACACTCGACGACTTGCCACCAGCTGCTACTGTAGGCACTAGGTAAATTGGGTCTACAATAATTTGTGTACCTTTTAAAAGCGGTAAACTGAGTCATGGGAAAAAAAGGTAACTGGTAGTAAGTTGGATCCCGATCATTATAACCCACTTACCTACCGTGGTTTAGTAACAGTATATTAAGTTTGATATGACATTGTTTTATCACACTATGCGTTTATCGGTTGCCGATTCCAATCTGGTCTTAACAATGCAGTTGGAGACGCAAGTCAAAGCACGAAATAGAAAACGAAAAAAGAGTAGTACGGTCAATAAAAAACAATGTTTAAAAGAGTAAATACAAAATGTTCTAATAATACGAAAACCTGATTTGAGTTTGTTAAATCCATATCATTTAAGTTTTTACCGAGTATATATTATAAAAATCAAATACATTTGAATTTAATTATAATAATAAAATACAAATTATACTTTTTTAATACGTACAATTTAAACCATAATTATAAAATTTGACTTTTACTTAAGATTATTAGACATTCAATAAATAACACAATGTATTGTATAATTTTTTTTTTTTTTTTTTGCTATGATTCTATTTACCTACTAATCTAATCTAACCTAAGCCAATTTACAAAGAAGGTCATTTGATACTCAACATACCATCCGCGCTACTAAAATCACGCATAGTCCAATACCGCATTATTAACATAATCAGTCCGATATATATCCGGCAGGAGCTAGTTTTATTACTTCACCGACGGTCTTCAAACGGTGCACGGACAACGTAAGCAATAAAGACGTTGGTTACACCACTGAAATATTTGTATTATTCACTCACGTCTCCAAATTAATTTATATCTAACAACACAGTTAGTTAAAATGTTTGCAAAAATATTTATCCCATAGCTTGAATTATGAAAAACACATTTATTACTTTTATGGATAAATAAAAAATTATTTTAAAATATCTTACATTTCTTTTTGGTTACCTTTCCAATAGACATTCACAATTTGTGAACAGTATAGCATCCTCTTAAGTATATTATGTTAAGTGAATTTAATCAATTTTATTGCTTCAAAATAATTTATCGTATTTTTATCTTTATTATTACTGAATAACAAGTGTGTGTCATATACTTTTTGTTGGAATTGTTTATATATAAATCGCTCGAACAGTGTTGATAAAGTTGACGGGAAAAATGTTACGTATCAATTAACATGTTGCGGAAAAATACCTTATTATGATATTATTTGTAAACTGTTCACTAAATATACTCGATCGACATGACTTGTACACGAATGGATGCGATTTACACCTTGCTCAGCATTTCAATCAAATACAGTAAATTAACACGAAATGCTTATAACATGTTCGGACGAAATAATAAATGCTAAACAGTACAATCTGTGTGTATGTGTATAGACACAATTAATATTATTATCATTTGTGAGTTTTAGAGTTTTAGCGCAGCGAGAACACTTTTTTCTTTTTTTTTTTTTTTTTTAAATAGTAGGTACTTAGTACTTAGTAGGATTTCACTTCAACGATTGTCGTTTACGGGTCCGTCGTAAATGTTTCTGTCGGAGGCTGAATCGGGAACGTGACCCGCGCTCCGACTACAAGCTGCGATGCTACTCGTACTGATACTATACTGCCGAACAATCGGCCTAACCGACACGGCGGCACTGTCGTCGTCCCGTTCACGTCTAATGTTGCGTTGTAGTTGCACGCGACCGACGTACCGTATTAGCGCGAACCGTCACCGGGTCGGCGGTTCGCGATGTTTCTACCGGGCGGCAAAAACAGTTCTGACAAAGGCGGCGCGACGACGACGACGTTAAACAGAGCGCATTGTTGAACGGTCGCGAGCCATTAATCACCGACCGGTCGCCGGGCCTCTCGTGTCGCAACAGCCAGCAGCTTCGCCGCGCACCGCGCCGTCGTCCGGATTATTGTTGTTCGTTAATCCGTCGTCGGCACGAGGAATTCTCGGAAAATCTCCGCAACCCCGGAATCACAGCGACTCCTGCACCCCCTACCCCCTCCCCCAAAGTCTGATGGTCCGTCGCGTGTTCACCGTAATTGTTATTGCAACACGGGGTAAAATACGCGAACCGCGTGTACGCAGCGAAATGGGGTCGAACTTACGGGGGGCGAGTAAAGTCTGAGAAAAACTAAGTCGGACAATATTTATTTTTTTTTTCTTTACTTTAAACTTGTAGTAAAAGAAGACTACGCGCAGCGGTCGGAATTGCGTGTGCGAGTTTGTTCTACACAATTTCATTTTCATCTTTTCGTCCGGAAATACGTATTTCAGATATACTTCGGCGACCGAATAATATTTATATGTTTATTTTTGTCAACCTTTGTGATGGCGGCAATACATTATTTTTAATTTTATGGGATTACCAAGTTATGATTTTTTTATCATTGTCGATCACATAAGCGTTTTCTATTTTCAACGAACCGATCGGTCAATATATGCGATAAGGATATTTAAAACCGATCTCTATAGTGATAATAATTTGAGATGTCCCCTTAAAGATAAAAAATGAACGTGTTTATGTTTTCCTGCCCCCTAGCAAATGATTGTAATTAGAACTGTTAATTTAATATTTAAATGAAACAGATTTTGATGTCTGTATTGAATAACATATTTTAAATATTGAAATCAGAGTATGAAATTATGTTTGTTTTGCACTTGAAATTATATTTGTTATTGAAATTTAAATATTTAAATAATTCCTTGCTCTCGTGTATATAATTATTTATAATATATTATATTTATATTATATACAACAAACAATTATTTCCACAATTTGTTATAAAATATGAATTTCATTCAAAAATCTTAAATCTCTAAATTCAAAAAACTATAGTACTTTAACTATAACACTTTTAGTTCATTACTCAACAAAAAAACACAAAATTGACAGCTTTTCGCTTCTGAATTATTTAAGTTTTTACTTTGAAGTCATTATCGTTATGACCGGAAACTTTCTGCAATCTTTGTTTTGTGTAGTTAGATTTAAAAGGAGTTAGCTATCATTGCAGCCCAATTTACTTATACAATACAACTTTTATGACTACCAAGTATAAAAAACAATCAACTCTGTTGGTTTTTTTATTTTTATTTTTATCAATTGATCATATTTTTTTTATGATTATAGTAACTACGTAATTTCATGACTTGTCCCTTAATCTCGCGTGACTCGAGAATTCACATGGAAGAGCTAGAGGCAAGGAAAAATAATACTCGTATATAATAATATAAGTAATGCCTTAAATGTCCATTTTACAGTATAATCGATGTCGGCCATCTCGGCCCTGTAGTCCGTTTTTATTTTATTATTATTCTCGATAACACGAATACATTACTGCTGGGTTTATGTACGAAAAAATGTGTTCTACGTACAAAGCTCGTCACGAACAGAGGATTTTGTTCGGGTGACTGTACACTTTGATAACAAAAGATGTAAATAAATCTTTTTTTGATAAATTTATGCTCGCGAAACCGGAAGATTTTAAAATTTAGTCTCGCTGTAATATTTTATACTGTTCAACCGTTACAAGATGTATAAGTATTTAATATATACCTTATAGTTCTTTTATACGTACGAATTATATTCGTTATTGATTTATTCTAATAAATATTCAATAAACAGAAAGTTGAATACTGTGGTAATTCACAGCAGTTACGATTCCTTATCAGTTGAAAATTGATTAATCGCATGCTATTCGGAACACGAAATGGGTCGGTATATTATACACGCATTCTAGATTCGAAAATCCTTACATTAAAGCTACGGTAAAAATATTTCAACTTGAAATAAAAAATGAAGAAGGATAATGTTAGCCTATAATATCATACTGGTATAATTTATGAAGTGCTTATGCAATATGATTTACATTTGGTATTAAGATTCAGAATTCTCCTCTATTTTCCTCGATGAAATAAATAAATAATTATTTAAAAAGTGCTTAAAGTGTGTAATACTTTTGAATAATTAAATTCAATTTATGAGTTTAATAACTTCATGCGTACAAGAGTGTAAATATATTAAGGTCTTAAGAAATTAAAAAAATATTATTCCTCCAAAACCATTGAAATTATTATTTATAAAATTTTTAAACGAAATAGATATGCATATATTTAATTCATATTTTTGAAACAGTAATATACGTGTGAAATTTTAACCATGTTATTGAAAACGATATGAGTAAACGACGAAAATGTTTATAGGTCGACGGACTATTTTATCGAAATTTGTACCATCATAAATTCAACCAGTGGGTACTCACCGTAGAATTTGTGATTTCAAAAATAACTCTTACGGAATCGGGATGAAAAAATAAATAAAAATCATTAGCCGAATTCTAATACACCTGTTTTGAAAAACGATTCAAGTCGCATAACGACTTGACAACGTGTATTCCAATAATGAAATGAAACGATTGAACGCATTTTATAACTTTGTTGCTCACTGTTGGAGGTAACGATAATTCTTGAACATTTTAAGAACCGTATAACATTTATGAGCCGATGGGAAAAGTTAATAAGAAACGTTACGACGCGAGGATAGAGCACATATAACTTAAAATTAATAATTCACATCGTGCACTTAAATACGGGTCCGTATTGACGAGCCGTTTTACGTCGATATTTCGTGTTACCGCGATTGTCATTCTTAAAATTCAATCTCAATAAAAATTCTCCGTTACGCTTTTCACACGCCAAACACTGCAATAGGCTGGTCCGCTCCACGTGTTCCACGTCGTATCCACACACACGCACACGCAGTTATGGTAATAACAGTTTTGCGCATCGGTCGCGAACTCCGGACAGAATATCTGCACACGCATTACATTAATCATAACGCGTGCTAAACGTGACTTAATTGTCGTACGACGCGGACGCGGTCACGCAACGCAACGACATCGACGGTCAATAACCATTACGCGATCGGCTCGGGCTCGCACGTCGGGTTGTCGGGGTTATGCCGACGGGATTGTACGCGCGTATCGTACGCGACGGGTGGACGGCAGTCGGATCGCCGGCGTGGGAACGGTTCGGTTACCGGCTAAAACATCTTCGGAAGACGAAACTTTAGCGACGGGTGTAGAAGATTTTCGCCCGCGAGCCCGACAAATCCCCGTATTGTCGTGCATAATTGATGTAGCATGTATTTTCCACCGACACGGCGCGGCACCGGATACCGTGCCGCGTTCACGGTGCGCCGGGAGCTTTCTGCGTCTTGTAAAAAGTCAATAAAACCGTCGCAACATTTGCGCGCGGTTGTAATGGAGTGAAAAAGTACGTTTGAAACGGTGTTACGTTGAACGGTGGGCGCGCGGACGAGATTACGTGATGCGGTGTGACGCTGTCGAGTGAAGAGCACGTAGAGCCAAAGAGGTATTAAATCTCCGACACTACTGCCGTTAATTTCTGATGATAAATTATGTACGTATACAGAGTGTGCGCGTGAATATTGTATGTAAACAGCGTGCGCGCGTGCACTACATTTTTACGATAAAATTCATATTTATATGTACGAGTGTGCGCGTGTGCGTATGTGTATTGCGCGCTGCCGTACCGTTCAAAGAGCGTCAGGTTTACTTTTTCAGAACCGCTTTATTTCCATCAAAACCGTTTCGTTCGTCCGTCTATCGCCTGCAGCTGAGCCTTTTAACTGGGTTAGGCACTTAATACGGTATGAATCCGAAACTCTCGGTGCGATCGTTCCTGTCTACGTGAAAGGCGCAATCGCTAGCCGTCCACGTGAAGTTGCTCCCAATCGAATCGAGCAGATTATAGTATAATCTCGCACTCGCCGTCTTCGCCCTCCCACTGCTACGTCCGTCGTATCCATGTGCCGTCACAGGGCACAGGATTTTTTTGAGATGGTCCACTACCTCGTTTCCTACCACTTCCAGATTGACCACCCGAAGCAAGACCCGTTCGGTTCAATCATTTGACCGTACACAACTTTCATGTCACCCATTCGTGGATTTTTCCAGACGACATACCCTCGCGCCACATTACGTCGTCAGTAATTTAATTTACACTCTATGGTTTGAGATTTTCTGCCCCGACCAACAGCGATGATTTTCACAAAGTCACGAATTCATCCTAATAGCCCCAAGCACTACTGCTACAACTTCCATTTTTATACGAAATAATTGTCGAAACCAATAACAAAGAGGTTTAGTCTAAATTGTCACGTCGTCCATCGGCGAACATCCGTTTAAACGTACAACAACGATTTCGGTGAAATAAATTAAAACAGATTTTCCCTGCAACAATTCTTGAATGAATAAATAATTTTTCATAATAATATACAATGTGGTTTTATAATTTTTTGTGGTTAAAATTATGATCAAGCGACGCAAGCCTATAAATAAGTGTATTTTATATTTTTAATTTTACTGAAATTACGAAGTGTTTTTATTTTCTTCCACTTTAGAGTGGGTACTATGTCATTGCAAGAAAATAAAATATTTTTATATCATGCTACTTGATAATTTATTTAATTCAAGATAAAAAAATGTAAATATAGTAAATTTGTGTACACAAAAATGTGTTATATAGTAGTACAGTACATAAAGATAACAATGCTTCGTGACTCACATTTTTTTTCTATTAATTAATGTAAACGTTTTACATATTTAAAGAGAATAATTAGCAAATATTTACATGTATGATGACTGACAATTCGTTTGTTCACCAATAACCATCTATCGGATATAGTGGAGTTAATTGACTAAAGAGATTCGCAGTTAATCATCAATAAAAATGTTCTCACCTTACATAGACAAATTTAAATTATTTCCACAGGACTAAGAAGTTTAAAGATTTTTATTTTTTTTGTTCACATGTATATATATATATATATATGTATTTATAGGTATAGTATATAGCTATATTAAGCTATAGACTAATACCACTAGAACCGCCAATAAATTAAAAACCAGTTTTTTTTTTTTTTATACGATCTATGCATACTACTCAAATAACTTCCGATATGTATACGATGTGATGTATAACTAAATAATAGCCATTGTAGAAAGTTTAAGTTCCTCAAATAAGTTATTAATAATCAAAAACAATGTTTCTGCTATTTTATTACAGTATTGAAAAGCCATTTCTATGATCCAATCGCTGAAAACGTTAGTCGATTAAATAACAACGACTTCTGTATGACGTAGAACCTGAACTTTCACAGAGACAATGATAATAAATTACAATTATTTTTAACGTTACCACAAAACATGTCCGTATACTGTATATAGTATTATTATAATTACTATTACTATACGAATATTCATTTTTCATACGGTATTATATTTAAATAAGTTATGTATATTAGTATGAAGTGTTTTACGAAGTTCTTGTAAAAAATATCACTGTTATAAATCATGAATAATTTTTTTTCCAGATCCGGTTATAATTTAGAAAATTACTGAAATTGTGCTTATAAATATTTATAGTATTCGGTGAAAATATTGATGTTGTACCGATGTATTTTCGTAATCATCGGGTGTTGTTTTGCAGGGCTTAATATGATTTTTTGATTTTTTGTTTTATTTTATTTTTATTTTCGGAATATGAGGTCATTTTTTACGAACATTAATCTAGAACGAGGTTTAACGGATATAAGTTTCTCGTCAGCTATTCTCGTTTTCCCTTTGTCTCTTCTACATTTTTTGGAATAGCACATCGTAACCACATAAACTTAAAACAAGTTTAATTACTTCCAAAAAGTATTTCCGTATAATACTCGTATACTGAATTTAAAACTAATATAGAAATGTTTAAAATATAGGAAAAACCATGAATTTAAACTCGTCTAGGCTATAAGTTATACATTTTAAATCAAATAGTTTATTAATACAGTGGTGAATATAAGAATTAACAAACAAAGGAGATATTATGACAACCATCCCTTTATCTAATTTATTAATAAAGAAAAAAGAAAATTTACATTCTTATATTCTTTATACGAAGAAATAAAATTAGAAATATAATGGAGCAACGTAACTTTACGAGTTAAAAAAATTATAAATTAAATATAATAAAATATAAGTCAACATAAAATTATAAATCATAATAGCATGATTTCTTTTAGACTTACAATAATTAACAAGATATTTTAATAGTAGTTTTTCGATTAAAACGTAGATCTATTTTATTGTTCACTATATTATCAAGTTTTATATTTATTTTATTACTCGTATTTTATTTTATCAATGTTCGTGCTCATTTGTATTAGTTGTACTGTTATAATGCATATTAACCGTCATCTTATCGACAATAGCACTTTAAGGGCTTCGTGGTTTAAGTCAAAATGTAAAACCGTACCTCTATGATATCGTGCGATCGCCATATTATGTCATCAGTCCATCTTAAGGTCATATGACCTATCTGCGCTGACTCACGCTCTATAATTCCAAACTCGGTTATGCGATTCGTTTGAATCCCGAATTCGACCTGATACCACAAATCGTTTCGGAACGAAAAGCTATCATCAGCCAATACCCATGTAGTCAACATCATCCCGACAAATTTTCATTGTATACATATTTGATCTCCCTAACTTAATTTTCATCTTACCACAGTAAACAAACAGATTAGTGAGCTTCATCATACAATTCGTCGTCGAAACACGATTATTGTCCCTACACCAAACAATGAATCTTAACGTAATCCATTTTGCGCTATAAACGGCAAATAATAAATTTCAATAACTTCAATGTAATTCAAGTGTAGGCATGGTACGGTCTAAATTGCCCGGACCGTAGTTTCGCCTTCAATTCTGAGTAAACCTAAACGTAATTTCGTGAGGCTTTTAAGTTTTAATGGATTCAAATATAAGCCGCCTCCCGTCACCTCTGATTTTAATCTAAAAATGACATAGGTATAATGACTATAACGAACACATTTCCTGTTAAGTGTATTGTGGGTATACGCTACTTCTGATTTCCATTAACTCGAATACACTATTCTAGCTTTTGCATTGAAAAAATAACTTAATTTTTCTATTTTCATCTAATTCAAAATTGTTTTATTGCGAGTGAAGGCTGCGTATGAGTCGATTCCTTTACAGTTGCATATCAATAACGAAAATATCAGGTATTTTATCGGTTGTAACAATTGATTTTGGATAGCAGTTTTTTTAAAATTTTTTTTGCTGAACGTTCTTAAATTCTAAAAGAACGTTACGCGTTCTTCAGTACCGTTGCAACCGTTAAAAGTTCAATATAAGTTCGTAGTTCTGAATAAACATGAAGTTTAGAACAATCGAAAATTCTGATGGACGGTTTTCATAAAACGCTACAGAATGATATCCAACAGCGCTGGACTTGTAATAAAATTATCGTATGTGTACTATATAAAACTCAATTATATTAATAAAATTTCAGAAAACAACAAAAATCATAACCATGGAAAAATCGAGAGAATTACTGTTAAACGAGCCCGGAAAATCAACAAACCAAATAAAAAACCCGGGAATTAATCGTTACATTGAGTAAGTACTGAGACTCAACTCACTAACACCATAAATAAGTACCAACACTTTTTTAGTACGTCATCGGGTTCCACGCGGTTTCATATTTCACACACGCCTTCGGTCAGATCTGTTCGTGACAAAATAAATCGTGCCAATCGTGTAACTATATATACGTAGGTTCAATTGAGTTTTCACAGAAAATGTACTTAAACGCTTTTAAATGTTATTAGTAATTATAAATGAAATCACGCATTTTAATAATTATGATTTATACTGAAATGTAAATACGAATATAGTATATAGGCTGCTTACTACACTCATTATAAATAAAATAGAGAATATAACTGTATTAAACACGAATGTTGCACATAACGGTTGTGACTTGTGTTTAAAACACACACACACACAATATAATATATATTGTAAAACACCTAAGAAATACACACAAGAGATTGCTTTAGAAACAAAAATAAAAAAATGATTTACTTTCAATAGCGATTCGTATGAAATTAAAAAAAAAAAATAAAGATAGTATTTTAAACTTTTCGGGTTTTTAATTCACGTTCAGCTTGTGTGCGCTTATTGTTTTTGAATATAAATTATGGTCTTGTGTGTGTTTACTTTGTTTTCAGGTTGAATGAAATTAATGAATAAAATTAAACCTCAAGTAGGTGATTACAATATAAATAGGGAGTCGTATTATGCGTGTGTGTACGTATGAATTAGTTTTGTTATATTATTCGTGTAGCGACCAAACACAAAAGAATAGGAAATTATTTTCTCTGGAGATTTCTCCTATCCGTTGGCGTGATACACGTTCCGGGAGGCGGGGAATGACGCATCCGATTCGCTGAACGGATCTACGCGAAAAGGGACGTCGAAATGCGAGCAGAAACACCACGGAAAGGGTGGGCGACCGCGGGCAATTGTGCCGGCGATCGCGTGCGCCGCTGCTTGTATTTACGAAATATGTTAAACCGGTAAGGTTCGACGATGATTTCATCGCGGCTTCGGCACGTAGTATGACCGTGTTTCCGTCAGACTGCGTTCGCGTGTCAACGAATTTTTCGGCAGATATCGAACGCTTGACTATGGCAGGCGGGAGTCGATTCACGAAATACGTGAGCTAAACGTGTTCGTATCGTTTGGTGGCGCAGTTCGACCGGTGCGATGCGTGCCGATCGACCGCTGACGGAGGATAACTGATCGGGGCGCAACAGGTGGGCGAGGAAGTTTTTTTTTTTTATCATAATAGTATTTGGGGCTATACAAAATAATAAAAAAAAAAAACCGAAAAAAATTCCGAAAAGAGAACCGAACGGGTGAACGAACTTACTGCGAGGTCGCCCGTGCACGCCGAAGGTGGATAACTTGTTTACAAAACGGAATAATTCGTAACACGTTACGCGTTTGTTTTATTACATTTTATTTTCTTTTTCTTCATCATCCCGACGGCCGATTTGCACATAATAAATTGCAATATACGTGCACGTATACATAAGCCGATCTTCGGTTGATTGTCATTCTACTACTTGTCATTACGCATTAGCACACGCGCGCGCGGTACGGAGTAACGTACGCTCGTGATTGTATTACTATGTATTACAGTGGACGAAGTCGACGACGATCGTGTCCGTTTGCCCTTTGAAAGTCAGCGCGTTTCCGTCGTGCACACGTCAAGCGCACGGGATGTGGGGGGGAGGGGATCGAACAAAACGGTATGGATTCGACCACGTCTCAGCGGTAACAGCAGTGGCAGCACCGTCGGCGTAGCATCATCATCTCGACGAACGGTTTATTATTAATCTTCCTCGATCGGTCCCCCTGGCCCTCGCCGACCCTACCTCACCGATCCCGTTCTGTTCCGTGTCCGTTTTTGGTTTCGCGTGTGTGCGTGCACCGTTCGTGTCGCGATCGAAACACGCACGCGAACCGCTCTGAGCCGTAGGTCGGTCATTATCCTGCGCACGCGACGCAATCGAACGTACGACGTGCACGCCGGTCGGTTTTCGAACACGAATTTTTATTATTACTATTTTGTTTCTTGTTATTACTGTTGTTATCATTATTTTTATTGTTATTCGCGTCTTCTGGGCGTGCTTGGAACTCTATGCGTTTCGTTTTCTGCGAGTCTTTTCGAATCGTACTTTGAAGCGGAATCAGTCCCAAGACCCCGTCGACGATGCGTACACCCGATCGTACACTCTCGCTGGTTTACGCGGAGTAAAACCCGTCTCCGCAGCGCCAACAGATGTTCGTGATTAATTTGGGGGCGTCGTTTGTTTGGACGAAAAATTGACCGATCGTCCAGGCGAATCTATAAATTATTGATCGGCAGTAGAGAATTAACGTATCTGTTCGACAACTTTTATAACGTTTACTACAATCACTTATTATTATATCGTTTCGGCCGATAAGTGATAGCTCATTGATAGGTATTTTAAAGTTACGGGTTAAGATGTATAGGACACTGGGCACGTGATGCGCAGGGATTTATTTCACTTTTTGTTTGTCGGCGTTTAAAGTGCTCAAAACCAATTTACAATTATATAGATGGCGAACGATAGTTTAACCATGTATAGAGTTAACCGAAAGTCCTAGGTCTCTAAAAATGAGAAAGAAAACAATTAGTTCATATACATTTGATAAATATATATATATAAAACCTCGGAAAAACCACGTATTAGACAATTTAGAGAGCGATATAAATCAAAATTTATATCGCTCTAAACATGTGTAAAAATTCGTCTAAACTATACGAATCACAAATAACATTTTCCCTAATGAAAGTCGCTCTTATTCGAAAAGTCCGAATCCGTATAACATAATACTTCGATACTCGACAACGTACGCGTACCGTGTCCACTTGCACCGACATTATTTGACAGTGCTCCAGAATTTTAAGTCAAACTTCAAGTGCACCATTTGACATTGTATATGCGCGTCATACTTTACACGCGCATCATTCGCGCAAATGTACTTTTTTCGTCGGCTGCAGTTTGTTGTAATTCTGTAACAGCGGTAGATACCGTGTGTTGTCGTCGTGTGAGCCCCGTTGCTACGTGTGCCACTTATGTACTTTCTATTGTGATGGTCCGACGTTTGCGCCAACTTTGCCCTAAGATAATTAAATATAACATAATTCGAGAACGGTTGATAACATTGTGTAAACGTTCGCAATTAAACAGCTCGCGCCGGGAGACGACTTCTGCGAACATTTCGTTGTCGATTCATTTATTTTTCTTGAGTCTTCTCCACGACTCATCTTACATTTGCATGTAGACTGCTAAGGTTTTAGACCAGTCGTAAATATATACCAACGGTAAAAAAAATCCGATACACGTGCGCATAGAACATCGCGCTCAAACGTGATAATAATTGTATTGATATATTCGTAATATATCATGCGCGTTATGTCTATGCGTCTATGCGCGTTATAGAATAAAATACGACTGTCGGAGTTGATTCGACTACTCGTTCCCGAAACGCTAAACGGTTTTTCGTTTTGTTCATAAACAATTCTTCCGAATGTTGGTTTAACTTATAACTTTAATATATTCGGTAACACTTGAGTATATGGATCGACATTGAGTATACGAGTTTGTATAGGAAAATTTTAACTATGGGTTATAAACTCCGGACGGCTTAAACATGATTTATGCTACTGCTTTTTCACATTCTATACAAGTATACAATGTATACTTTTTCATACATATAACTAGTAACAACCTACCTAGTACACTTGTACTCACACACATTTTTAATCTGTTTGTAGCATATTGTTTTTTGTTAACGAACGATTTTTTTCGTAAAACATTGTTAGAACAAAAAAAGGATAAGAGGGTGAAAAGAAGATGAATAATATACTGAATAACAAACTCCGCGCAGAGATGTGGTGGACCTGAAATAAAAAGACTCCTTTTGATGGTTTACTACCACATATACTTAAAAGAATATCAGGCTCACGTTTATGACACGAAAAATTTATAATATATTACAGTTACCTACGTAACGTTAAATGAGTGAAAATAAAACAAACCTTTGACGGATTTCGAATAAAAGCAATCGAGCGTTTGCTCAGTGGACAGTCCCGAATCACCGACAAAATATCGTTGGTAAAATATCGCGTGATCAAAATATCGCAACTAAAATATCACAAACCATTATATCGCATGGAATAAATATCACCAGTATACATATCGTCAGCATATGATTTAAACATATAGAAATATTATTTAAAAGTTAGTTATTTAATTATAAATAAATAATATAATTCAAGTATATAATATTATTATATTAATATAAAGTAGAGTTATAATATTTAATAAAATTCATATAAAAATGAAAAATTAGTATACACGAATGCATTGCTAGATAAAAGTTGAATACGATATATTGGTTTCGTGATATTTTTGTTGCGATATTTTACCGGCGATATTTAATCGGGGTACCGACGGGTCTCTATTCGTCTATATACCAGGGGTCTGGCAATTTGTAGTTATTCAAAAACAGCCTTAAAATTGAGATTTTTTTCTGGTCATGGTAACATTGTATTAGTTAACACTTTTCTTCGAAACAAGGTCTTTGTATAATTAAAAATAACCAAATCCTAATGATATATTACAATTGTTTTACTTGTTGCCTAACTCACTGTGAGTAGTGAACAAGGACCACATATAAGAGTTACATCTAGAGTTCAATATGATGGCAACAATAGCACATGAAATGATATTATGCAAACGACCAATATAGTATATAATCCAACTGGACAATTTGTTGTTATGATTCCTGACGTTTATGAAAATCCAATCAACAGTAGACCTTATGATTTTAACTCATTATTTGTTGATTATATTTTGATTATATTATAATTGATATGCTGGTATTAAAAACAAACCATTATACTTTTCAATTAATTAGTACTCCTCTTATGGCATAATCTGAAATTGTTTTGAGTATGTAAAAATAACTAAATGTATAGAATTATATTACTATTTTATACTTTATTGTTAAAAAAAAAAAAAATGTTAATATAAAATAAAAACTGTATTTTAAAATATTAATAAGTGTTGAAAAATTAATATTTAGTTTTTTATTTTATATTCAAAAAAAAATTAGTATAAATTAGGTTTAATATGTATGCTGGATTTCAACATGTGTCTCTCGTGGCAGTGGAGGAAAGTAAAAGAAATAAATAAATAAAATGATAAAAAAAAAAAAAAAAAGAAAAAGAAAAGAAAATAACTTGTAGCAATCAACTTGTTAATAAAGTAACAGGAAGTAAAGGTGAACGAAAAAAAAGATTGCTCACACTAATTTGGCTCATTGAATGTGGTTTTGTAATTTTTTTGAAAAAAACTGCTGCATCCTGCGTAAAATGTTGCCGGCCCTTGATATATAACCATGGAAGCAACAGCAGCAGACATCCGTAAGTAAATGTCATATATCGCTTTGTAATGCGGCTTAGTGCGTAGAACACGTATTTACGCAACAAATTATGTTGTTGAAATCGCAATACACTCGGTGCACTGTGAAACGGAATAAATTGCGACCGACAGAGCGCGGCGGACGATGAGCACGTGAAGTGATACATGAAAATCATCGTGGGGAACGCATTGCACGGTTTTGCTGTTATAGGTACAATATTAAATAGCAGAAATAATAACGAGCGGATGAATGCATACATGCACGATGGTTAGAGCGGAGCTGATGGACGATTTGATTCGATTTGTTTTCAGCAGAATATTGCACGTAGAAATAATTAGAGCGTTCTCATACCGATATGTCTCCCTTCTTATGTACATCTATGTTTTCTTTGGATTTATATTTTATCAATAAATAGTTTACGGTATATGGTGGTAGTAACGCCTTTTTTTCTTAATTTATTTATTTATTTTTTTTGTTCGGGATAAACTCCGAAACGGTTGAATGGATTTCGACGCGGTTGACATTGTTACATAGACAACTGACCGAGAAAGGCTTATGAGTATAATTTATGGATATAACTTGATTTATAAAATGTCTATGATACAATCGAACTTTGATACAGCAGACAGACGTGTTGTGCTCTCCCACCGTCTAGCGTTCCCACTCCCTATCTGCCGCCGCCATCTGCTAACCGTTCCGTTCTGTGTGCAGCGCTGTTCAATGTTAATAAATCGCAACAATTCAGTCCACTCGGTAAAATCATTATTATTTTCTGCCAATTATTAACCAACTAATGCGCTTTAAAGGTTGTAATACCTGTACACAGCAACGAACATTTTCAATATATTGAAATCACTAAAGTGCGTCAAAAAAATAAATAAATAAATAAATAAAAATAAAAGTGAATTATTAATGACTTACTCGGTAAGTCGAACGATAAGCGTTGCCATGGATGTTCTTGTCTTTAAAGTACGCTCTGCAATGCGCGATTTGTAATCAATATTTGTTTTTATAATCCGTATAATCCGGTCTGCAAGATGTGACAGGTCACGGCGTGCCAAATTTTGGTCACCGCGGCAGGCGGCACCACTACTGATAAGCGTCTAGTGAACAGCATATCCCAATAACTGCAATATTGCCAACAACGGTGTCATATGCAGTGTTGGGAATAGATAACTAATAATTTATCTAGATAAAGATAAAGATGACTATACTAATTCTTATCTAGATACAGATAAAGATAGTTATAATAAATTTTATCTAGATAAAGATAAAAATAAGTACATTTTTATCTAGATAAATATTAGATAATTTCATGTTTGATTTTGAAAATATTCAGGATACTACAGCCTACAGATATTAGGTAAAAAATTCATAATTAAAAATATTTTAAAATAAATATCATTTTTAAAACTCATTTCAAAGATTAATAAACATAAAATATAAAATAATTTTTTTTTTAATAAACTTCATAAGAAGATTATCATCTTATCAGTTATTATCTGTGTCATAGGTATAGATGTACAGAAAAATGTTAAAATGAAAATATAGAAACATTTTAAATTTTCAAATTTTATTTTTATTCTATTTAAATAAATTATCTAGATTGGTACTGATAGATAACAAGATTTTTATCTAGATGAAGATAAAGATAACTGAGTATAAATGTATCTAGATAAGATAAAATATAAATAATTTTTATCTAGATACATTTATCTAGATATTTCCCAACACTGGTCATATGTTACTAAACAGTCACAAAATATAAAAATTAGTTTTCAATTTAAATTCAAGTTGTAATCAAATGAAAATCGAAGTAATTCTATGCGATTTATTTTTTGTTCAGTTCTAATTCAAATCTAAACATGTAAGTAAATTATTTGTTGTTTTAAATAAATCCAGTGAATAATAGCTTCTTTTTCTTACTTTTCTAACAGTTTAAATGGTTTTAAGAAGTTAATTATTGTTTAAGTGATTGTTCAATATGGTATTTAAATCAAAACAACAATTGCGTTATTAAATGTGTTTTCTGTTTGTATTTTCAATACTATAATTAAAATAATATATGTATAATATACATTGTATATGTATTAAATATATTTGAATTTAATTTGTTTTTTTCAAAAATAATGTTTTCTTGTCAAATTCCACAATCTAAAATTACTAAAACTTTTAGACCATTTTGTTACCTTATACTGAAAATATAATATTTAGCAAAGATTTTCTAACAATAATAAAACAATTAATTTATTTTAATTAAGCCTAAGATTTTGAAATCCTTTTTACACCACATTGATTTAATGTGTACAATGAAGTTAAGGATAGGTGTTAAAACACTTAAATCATATTTAGAGTTGTTCCTACTAAATGAAATAACTTGCATTTATCAACAGTGAAATACAAACTTTTTAATTTGCAAGCATAACAAAACTTGACAACCATTTAACTAAATTACTCAAATCATTCTGGAGAGTAAAATTAAATTAAAAAAAAAAAAAAAACAATAAAGAAATTACACTTTGGTATACCTCAATTACTTAATATTACTAAATACAGCTAATAGACCTTTATCTTTTACAAAACAAATTATTAAAATAAAACTTAAAATACTAACATTTTTTTTTTAGAATAATTTATAAATGAATTAACAAAATGAATCAAATAAATGTCTTATATAAATTATTAATTATTGAACATTTTTAAAATTTTAGATAATAGCATGGTCTATATATTTATTATGGTCTTTCGAGAAAAAAATAATTAACAGCCATTCGGATTTGCTGTTTCTTTACCCTTGTCTAGAGAAGTTACAGAGTGACACGTGACGACAACACCATGTCAAAAATAGTATTTTCACCATACAAATATGAGATCTTGGCCCAAGAAATGCAAAATTATATTATATAATAAAGCGTATTATATACGAATTATATATTATATATTATTTATGTAAATTACAAAAATATTATTAAAATAGATAATATACGGAAAATAATATACGGAAAGGAATATTGACTAAAATAAAAAATTAATCACGTTCACGATTTTTAAATATGTCGTCCGTGGTTTTTTTTTTCTTTGGCATCATATGAGAATACAAAGTACTCTCATCGTTATTATCATCCATCAATAAGAAGTTTAAAATGTAATTATAAATTAATTTATTCATGGTTTAATATTTTAATTTAAAATAATTTAAATTACACTCTCGTTGTGCCTATGAACACAATAAAACAGATAACTGAAAAGTGACAATATTTCTGTTGGAAAAGGCAGTCAGCAAGAAAATAATTTTTATTAACTCAATACGTATGACTAATTATAAATAACAACAATAATTTTTTACATAAATATGAGTTAATTATTGTTAATAATTATATAGATTATATGTTACTATTATTATTATATTATTAATTATTTTTAACAACAATGTTCAACATCAACAATTTAAATATAGAGTTTTTGACTTGCAATTACTTTCACGGGCGACGTCGTGCAGATATAGAATTCAATATATATATTTTTATTCTTTTTAAAAAAATAAATTAATAAATAACATGTACATGCTACGGAACGCACGTATTGTGCGGTTTACGATGCCGCGGGAATGGTAGTAACCGCGTGCGCGAATCATATTCCGTCGGGAAACGTATCATCATTAATCTCGTTCCCGTGCGCAGTGCAACCAGCCCGCCGTTCGGATTTAGGCGTCGTCGTCAATAACCGATTCCGGTGTGTACTGCACGTGCACGCGGCCATTGTCTCCGCAGGTCCTGTCCGACCGGGCACGTGCGAGTCTCTTCCGGTCGCGTACGCGAGATCGAGCATTTGCTGCACATCCCGTTTTCTCCAGGCGCGGATCCACGGTTAGTGAACCGAGAACAGAGGCCGCTTGTCGGGACTGAATCTGGATTGTAAATGTATACCCTGTAACAAGAGAGAGAAAAAAAATAAAAACCACACAATATAATATGTGCTTTTAAGTTTATTTATAACTATCGAGGTCCGGCACAGAGATGTTGAACTGTACCATACGATTAAATCAGTGGCGTCGTTTGGAAAATGGCAACTGGGGAATTCGCCTCGGTCTGTTATTAACTTCAACCTATAGTCGACACCGATAAAAAATATTAGAAGAAATGTGGGTCAGCTGACCTCCTGAACTCCCATATTATATCTACCGCTGGTTTTCCCGCAATCGCGAAGGATGATGACCATAGCTATCCCATGGGGGAGGGCAAAAGGAGCAAGTGCCCTAGGGCGTCCAAAGTATTGTGAATTTAGGGGCGTCATACAAATTAATGAGAGAAATTCGATGTTTTATTTTAGATAGGTATTAATTTTTCTTTTGCACTGAAATATCTAAGACGAGTACCTATGATATTGTAATGTACTAATTAAACAATAATTTGTATGAATGATGAAAACAATGTGTCACATGCCTATAACAATGTATTAATATTACCGAAGGATAGTATGTTGTTGATACATTATTAATAGATGATGGAATAAATTATCAATTTTACGTCAAATGTTGTTACTCAAAGACGTTATTGGTGGGTTAGCCTACACTATCGTTTCAGAACGACGATGGGGTGATGAAAGAGGGGGTTTCCGTAACCCAGTGTCAAAGTTTCGTCGTCCGCTGTCCGTTCAGTTGCATAGTTCATCGGCTCAACTATTCGAGGTTTTCGGACGAACAAAGGCCGCGGTTTTATGGTACGCGTACTCCATGCACGCTCTTTCCGCCATTCAATTCAATGTAATGCACACGCATATTTCGTTTACCGTCTCGGAATCGGTGGTCACCGTTTTCGTACCCGTTGCCGCTCCAGAAAGTTGTAAAACCTGCTGTGCATGGTATAATCACGAGCAGAAAAACGTCCGGCAACAGCGCGATGAAAAATAACTTTCAGCTTCTTAGACTGGCCTGTTCCTCTCTCCCTCTAGAGTTGGAACAGTTACGGTTTCGTCACGGTTCATCCGAACAATGTGGCGCTCACGTCGGAAATTCATAAAATGTTTACGTGGTAATACTTTATAATGTTCCTATTTAAATAGAATTTTCCTTAAACTGTGTAACGTGAAGTACCAACATCTGGAATTACAAACGTTACGGATGTTTGCTTAAGTGTTGAGAGGCATTATTTTGAATACGACATGGAATTATGTTACTTCCATTATCGTTTTCGCTCCCACACGACCACGCACGACCGTTTAAACCGGAACGTAGACATTTCCTTCGCATCATTGAAACCAAAGCGGTCCGACCGCAAAACTAACGATGTAGTAATGCTTGATTTCCGTACTCGTACGTACATACGTATATAACATGGTTGTGTGCATTTATTTATTTCAAACGAAACATTTGAGATTTCATGGATAAAAATTTAATAATAATAATAATAAATAGCCTATGGCCGAGACGTGAAGTGTTCTCGACGTAGTCCTACTCCTCCGCAACAACGTCCTGAACCGATCGCATCGAATCGAACCGTGTGTTCACCGACCAACCGCCTTAAGCGATGATTTAATTACATTTTAGAGAGGGCTGCGATATTTTCATACGCCTCCACTTAAAATACTACCATAAGAACTAATCATTTGATTTACAACATACTCGTATTACATTTATTCGTAATCGTTATAGTACGTCGATAATTCTTACATTAATACATCCATATAAATAATTAAGACGTACGTTTAATTTTATATAAATATCCGAACATGTAAACAAATCATTATATTTATAGTGTAATAATAGTTTCTACATTAATATTTACACCTTTCTCTACATACCTACATAATACAAATATGCATTATCGAATCTCTCTTGTAACATACAACGGTGCGTGGTCATGTTTTTACATACTTTGCGCAAAGTTAGAAAGTTTTCACTTTGTGGAGTTGTGTGTACATCGTTCAAATATAAAATGCAGTCAAAAACAATAAACATTTGTCAACTGAATGTGAAAAAATATTGTACGTTACGTTCTAAAGTTTTAACAATTTATGCAGTACAAGAATGATCATGCTTTGGAAAGCATCCAATATTTTATTTTTGAGCGTGGTAAAGGTTAAATAAATTTCCGTCTACGCCTCCCGATTGTTAAACCGTGCGCTTGCATTATTCCTGCAACGAACGTTTAAAACATTGGCCGTTCGTCCCAGAACCCGATCGCGATCGAATAAACGTCACGACCCGGTGAAAATCCCCTTTATTTCAATAATGGTCGAACCAGTGTCGGAATGCGATTCGCTGGGACAGAGCCGGATTATGGTCATAATATAAGGGTGCTATTACTCTAGGCGAGGTCCTTTGCGAATTGTACGCGACAAGCGACGACCACTATAATTGTGCATCGTTAATAAAATACGGCAGTCCGTTTTCACATGATGTATAAATTTGAAATTTATTATAATGTTTTATTTATTCTATGCGATTTGCGTGAGAGAAAAAAACAAGTCGACACATTGTGGTCCCTTCCAACTTGCGGTCCGGAGCTAAATCTCCCCCCCCCCCCTATCCCCTCTTGATAAATCACTGCACCGAGCCTTCGTATGCTGTTTCTAGTTTTTCCTAATGGCATAAAATAATAAATTACGATATTATACACGTACAGTACATCGAAAACGGACCGCTTCACCTGTACAGCTCACTGAGTTCGCCGAGACGAATATTGTTGTAACGGAC
Organism: Sipha maydis; assembly: GCA_034509805.1. Lineage (NCBI taxonomy): Eukaryota > Metazoa > Arthropoda > Insecta > Hemiptera > Aphididae > Sipha > Sipha maydis. The sequence continues at coordinate 855 of JASXSY010002998.1, read as the reverse complement.
CGGTGTGCGATGGTTGATCACGAAACGGGAGTAGAAGTTCACGGCGACGATATTAATAACGCCACCTCTCCGCCGATCCGTCGGTAAATGCCCCGAACCGGTTGGACGCCGTTTCGTTTCACCGTCGTCGGTACGCAGCGTAGCGTCCGGCCGGCGGCGACGAGTCGTCGTAATAATAATTTCCGAGTCGCGTCCCGACAATGTAATATTTAAATGCATATTTCATTGGCCAATGTTTCTCAACATTTGCATTTGGTCGCGAAAAATCGAAAAGTTGTTATAATACCATCATTTTAGATCGTCACTCATAAATGTATGTAAATGTTTGAAAATAATTAAAATTAAAATTAAACCAATACCGAACATTCTTCGTAAATATTTTTTTTCTTTTTCTATGAATACGAATTCAGCATTTCGTCGTTCTGAAATCTAATTGATGTATCTATTCGATCGGTCGACATTTACGGATTAACGGTTAAATTTTACGAGTTGTTGACGAGAGATTTAATCATCGTTCTTATTGGTATCAATTACAGCCAGTAATGCGAACTTCGCGTACGTATACTCGTGTCCCGTTATGGTCATCGAAAGAATTGAGGACGCGCGAATCCGTCCACGTTGAAGCGTTTTTTTCAAAAAGTTCACGTGAACAATTGGTTGAATATTGTCTTGGGACGCCAACACCACATTGGTCGAGAACCGCTGTTATGTACAACTACGAATTACTAACTACGAATTACTAACTACTAACTACTGTCATGCGGAAAACGCGCGTGAACGGTACGAGTTGGCGCACGGCTTGGCGTACAGCTGCAGGAGCCTCGCTTGAGGGGGGTAATGAAGTGTTGCTGGAAG